>JAQFZN010002443.1:0-11391 GCA_034687075.1 Geophilus carpophagus | reverse complement strand
AATAACGAATATTTATACGGATTGATTGCCAATTAGCATCCAATGTGTGGCAATAGTAACGTCATTATAGTATAAGTGGTAAACAAGGCAATTTTGTGGTTTTGTGTAGTAGAAATAGCAGGTTTTATTGGGTTGTAGTTGTATGTCGGTGCGATAGTATATGTCTGCAGCTATTAAAATATACATGGGTGGTTTGTGTTTACCACTCAAAATCCTAACCCTGGTTATAAGATCACAGATTGTGACCTCATTTGCAGATTTAAAAGAGTCCATTCTGCTTTCAGACACTTTGTTTTAGACTGATTGGTTACTTATGCCCTTTCTTCCCAGTAGAGAGACTGGTGTTTAGTATTGCTCCTAATTTGGAGATTTTTATAGCAAATTCCAGAAAAAAAACTTATCTGGCCAAAAACTTAATTGTTAATTAGTTTATTTAATCAATTAGACCAAATTCCTTTCTAGTTTCCTTCTATTTTATTGCTCTTAATCATCTATTAAGTATATTTTGGCCAGCTAGGCTTTGTGTTCTTTCTTTGGGTCTTTTTCTGGTTGGCCATTCAAATTTTCTCTTTGTTAGTTTAGACCTAGTGTTTATTTGGGCTTAGTTTGGCTTTTAAGTCTAATTTTATCTGGGCTCTGTCTCGTTAGTCTTGTTCATTACCCTGTAGTTAGGTTTATTATTTTTGGTTACTTCGGTTCTCTATTTAAAGTTTCTATTCTCTAATAATAAATATTAGTGTATGTTATTCATACTAACCAGAGTCTCTATTAATCCCCTTCTTGAACTTTTCAACTTTTTACAATAATTAAATACATCAAACACGTTATCTTCTTCAGAATACTCTAAATTTGCGTCGATTGCGATGTATACGCCGGTTCTGCCTGCACCATCACTAAATAAATTGTGTTGTTATAGAATAAAATTGTTTGTTTACATTCAACTTACTTGCAATGCACTATAATTGGTCCAGAATCTGGAATGGATTTTAGGAATAATCGAATTCTTCGCCTGAACTCTAGCAGAGCACTAGCAAATGGACAGCAATGCGAGTGCCATTCTGTATAATGGTATTGATAGACTATTCTTTCTTCATCACACTAATTCAGTTGACGAAATTGAAAAGAAAAATAAGTTACACTGTAATATAAAGCTTGCAGAAATTATTTAAAGTTATTTGACTTATTTCTAACATACGATATTGAGTAACATCTGTATTTAACAATGATTTGTTCTACGTCTTACTAATTATAGTAAAAATCTGTTCTGTATTTGATGTACAATCACAAATCAATTTGTTAGATTATATATTTTGTGACTGGTCTGTATTTTCAATTAGAAATTCATTAACTTTTTAAAATGATTCATTTGATTGTTTGTTATGTGAATTAATTACAAAATTAAGAATTAATTAAGTTGGATGTAAATTATGGATCTTGTTTACTGACATAATGATTTAATTATTAATTAGACGACTATTGTTTAGCAACGCATAATTATTTATTAGAACTGTTGGTAGATTAAATGAGATGGGTTTCTGTGAGTGCTGTTGCTATCAGCAATATTTTAATTAAAAATGAATTGATCGTAATAATTACTGAAACATTGTTTTCAAACTGTGATGACTGAATTACAATATTTCAGGCTTAACAAAGATTGTACATTATGATACAGAATAATAGAAGTACTTGAAGCAAGAATAATTGAATTTGATTTTTATCAATTATTCAACCAAATTGAAATTTTAAAAGTTTTACCTTTTTCATTTTGATGGTTCTTATAACAAAGTTAGCAAGTTGTTCAAATTTTATTACTGTCACTTGAATCATGCCATATTGTTCTGTTTGGTTTATGTTACTTGGCCAATATTGATTGCACATAACCTAAAAAAAAAAAAAATATTATTGACTATTTTTAGATATATTCAGACTTTGATCCGCAATAACTTAAAAATCACTCTGAATATTTTAAATATTTTAAATATTTTAAATTAATTTTGTTCAATTGCAATGGATAAATATGACTTATTTTTTTCTGTAACAGTTGATCACTGTTCTAAGTTGTACAATGGAAATACATAATTATGAATTTGACATTCAAACAACAAAATCAATAAAATAAAAGCATTTTTATATGAAGAAAATAAACTTAAGATCACATTTGCAAACAATCATTTGTGCAAGCAATATAAAGTGAGGTCTTTGACCTGATGAAAATGGATAATGTAAGCACGTGGTTTCTCAAGATTTATTAGCCTTCCAACTTATTTCTAGACAACAGTTGCCAAAGACTTACAATTACACAATTGTTAGTGTAATTACAATTGAAATAATAAAAATTTGTTTAAACTTTATTTTGTTGCAGATTCCAAAAATTGTGGACTAATTTTTTGATTTGAATTTATAATCTTCAGTATTCACAACTGCAAATACAAATAAAATAACACTTCAGAGGCTAAATCTGATTCCTGTAATAAATCAAAAGTTGCCAGACGACAGTTGGCATTTACAATTTGAAATGTGGGCCAAGTGCAGTTTAAAATAAAAAAAATTATTACAAATACCTACAAAATTATGAGAAAATTCAGTTTAAACTTTATTTACCACAGTAAAATCATGTATAGTATTTTTCAAACCGTTTAGTATTTTTTTACCTCATCAACATTTATTTTTAAACTCGATAAAATCTAAAAGTAGCTCTTTCACTTTCATTCATCTAAAATTCAATTACGTTTTATGCCAAGAACGAGAGTACGTCAGGAGAAGTCGACATAGCTTCTAACATGGGGCATTTTTCATTTCATTTCATCATTAATTGGTTTCTTATTTCCTTATCAAGCATTTTTACACACTCCCTAAGTTGAAATGTATACAATAGAAATTAATTACATCTAGTATATATCATTGTTGTTACATCACATTTGACATGAAAGGTATTTATGGTGGAAGAGCAGTATACATAACATGATTTATCACTTTGTGACTATCAATGTTGTTGATTTGCATTCATTACATAAATATAAAGTTCAACCCCATTATTAAAATTAGGGATTTTACTTGAGTTCAGTCATAGATGGAGAGGGGCTTTGTAAATATTATCCAATAAAATGACATTTTAAACATTTTAATTAATCAAAAGACAAAAATATCATTTGATGAATTTATATGGTAAAGCATCTACATATCTATTTCAAGTGTGGGTAGGAAGGAAGTAATGTTATATAATTTTCAAATCATATTTTAGAAGTGCTAAAATTAGAAAAGTGGAAAATCTTGATTTTGTATCATTTCTAAAAACCTAACCTGACTAACTACAAATAAATTACAACAACCTCCTGATCACTTTTGATGAGCTATTTCTAACTTTTCATTTGAAAATATCTAATTTCAGCTTATAGCCACAATAAGCCTACACCTTAAAAGACAATGACTCAAGTCATTCCAATCACCCAAATTTTTCTTAGAACTTTTGTTGTATTGCTCTTAAAAGGGAACATCTCTTTGCCCAATATTTTTATCCTACTAATATTAAGTGTTTTATTATGTTTGCTGTAAATTTTTTATTTCTAAATAGATACTGAAGGTTGAAACTGAGTATAATTCATAAAAATAGGTCAAGCGAGATTGTTAACCCATATTTATTATTGACCTTGACCAAAAATATAGTTATTTTCCCTCTTAAACTTTTTTTCTATTCATTCCTTCACCCTCATTCAAAAATCTATTTCAAGACTTTGTTTAATTTTTGTTATTCTCAGAAGTTAGAACATGTGGCATCTATTTTAAGTCACAAGTTTACTCTTAAGTTGCAAGATGGGATCATTTGCTTACCTTAATGAAGTCAAATGTTTTAGTTAGCATGATGATGCAGGGTGTTTGCACTTGCCAAACCATTCTCCATAAATCATTGATGGTCTTTTCACTTGGTCCTTGAGTTGCAATGTAAGCATTTGGTTTTAAGATGCTCTAAATGGAAGTAAAAATAATGTGAAAATAGTTGTGAAAGAGTGTTATGGTTTATTATAAAATTCTTACATCAACCCAAGATGCATTAATGTAGTCTGTATCTGCCACTCCAAACATTGTGTCTAGAACAACTCTATTGTAGTCATCTGCAAGAGAAAATTTAATAAAATCTGCACTAGTAACAAAAATATTGAAATTATTGAGTTTGACTTGAAATTTTGTAATAATATTTCAAATTAAGTTATTATTACATTATTATTCTGTTCAGGATCTAAAAGAAGTTAAATTTAGCTTCAAATTTATTGCAATTGAGTAGAAAACAAGAAATTGTTATCAAGCTTATGGTTAAGCATTATTCTTGGTAGAAAGAACTGTTATTGCCAAATGAATATAGAGGAAAGTTTTGGCAAATGTTGATAAGGAATATTCAACTGGAAAATTACTGAGAAAATGAGATAATCTAACAATTTCCACAAACATAAAGATGTGTAAATACTTGAGTAAGAAGGTCATCAGACAGGATGTCTGATTTTAAAGAGATCATTTGGCTAAGATAATGAGAGGTAATAAAAATTCTCACTTACATTGGTATATTAAGGTATTATTAAAGCAAAAGAATCTTTATTACACTGTAAATCAGCACTTTACAACTACTTAATTTGCTTTTAAAGTGACTATACCCATTCCATTATTTTGATTTTAATTATGTTATTTGGGTTGTTTACATACTTACATGGAATAATTTTTTTATTCTGAGTCTTAACTTCATTGGATGGTTTTGATGCATGCCGAGTGCTGTGTGTTTCTACTTTACTTATCATCTGAAATAGAAAAAAAATCACAATTATATTAAAAATAAAAAGTTATAAATTACAAACATTTTAAAATTAGTTAGGCAAATTAATCATAAATCATTTTAAAGATATTTTGTTTTTATGTTTTTTCAATGCATTTGTCTTGGTTCAAGGAAAATTTCACTTGAATGACAGATGCAAAGATTTTTCTTTTATTTTTAGACTAGGCAATACGCCAAAGAGAACTTTTTCATAAAACTTATGAACACAGTCAAATTTTTACTACCTTAAAGCAAATTTCGAATAAATAAATAAATTAATAACAAAAAATAAAAAAGGGAAAAGAAAAATAATAATAAAACGTTTCAATAAACATAACATTCTTTATAGGAGTTAAACTATCCATTGAAATTATTGATTCAAATTTTCTTTTTTAGCAGGTGGGAAGGTGAGGGTAACGGTTTGAACATTTGCCAAATTGAACCATTTCTGCTAGTATATTTCTTTTCTTAGTTTTCATTGGTATCTGCTGAGTTTGACGTCAATTGCTGATGCTGTAATGATTAAGTACAGCGGGGGAGTTACCTAACAAACTGATGTGAAACTCATTTAGATAAACATTAAACAACACCTTTCAAAACTCTTTTAGAAAATAATAAGCGAATGTTATAATTTGTTTATTTATATTACTTTGCTTGTGTAATTGAGGTCTAAATTTAGTTTATTTGTAAAATAAATAACTGAAATTTTGAATCTGTTGATTGGTTTTGACATTTATGGTTTTGTTTTGATAGTTTGTTTAGTATGTTAAAGTAAATTGACCATGCGGCCAATTTCTACTTTAAAATATTCTCTACATTGAAATTTTTAATTATTTTCAATTATTGGACTGATCTGACTCTTTTGATCAGTCAAATTGATTTATTTATTATTGGAGTTCTGGTTAATTAAGTCTATAAACAGTGTCAGCAAAAATTAGGACAGTGTTTTGTTTTTTATAATTTTTAGAATTCCACAAATTGTTTTAAACGGTTTTACAGAAGTAGAGGTGAAAATATGCGAGTTATTTTTATTTTTTTCTCAGTGTAGGTGACTCATATGGTTTACGACATATTTTGTTCGATAAAAATTTATGACTAATTAAGAAACTGCAGAATTTTAATGAAAGATTACTATAATATGCATAATTTGTTAAACTATTGTTTACATCTATAACGAAACTTGACTTAATAATCGTTTGCATTAATTAAATAAATTTGTAATTAGAAACTATAATATGCTGAAATAGAATAGGTTAAAGCTGAAAGGTAAAAGATAAAAATATGCAAAACAAATTATTAATATGTGTGTAAACAGTAACTATGTAATCAAAGTTTTTTACAATTCTTTCTGTATAGATATCAAAAAAAATAAAATAAAATAATTTTAATTTTAATAGGAATAAAATAGTGTGAAACTTAAAATTGAATTGTAGAAATTTGCTGCGTATTGAATCAATAAACTCTTTAAATTGACATCACTGAAATCATATGTTGTGAAAAATAAAAAAGTAAAAATGTCTAAAAACCAAAACAGATTTTCTTGTTTATCTCAACAGGAAGTGACGTGGGAAAAGATCATCAAAAAATAATGTTTATTGGTCTGTTTTTGTTTTTAATCTTGTTTTTGAAAGGTGGTGATTAGCAGCCATTTTGAATCGAGTTAGATCGAGGCCAGTAATGTGATAGATTTTAACTATTTTCAAGTACTACTTTTACTTGGATGTTTAAGGTTATCCTTTGATACAATTGTTCATAAAAATAAATTGAATTGACCTCAAATTTTGCATATTTTTAAATCAAAAAAAATCATATAAATGGGATAACTACAAAACCTGGTTCATATTTCAGGTTTTAGGTAGTGATCGTTTTTTGTAGTTGAAATTAAATGGCTTCACGGTTTAAAAACAGTTTATCAAAACAGTTTAACTGTAAATTTTTGGTTTTTAAACATTGAATGAGGCTACTGTAATTATATAACTACATAAAATTAATGACTAGGTTTGTGTTGTTCTGTTACCTAGTTACTACTAATTATTAGTTTTTATTTGCAGCATGTACACATTCACACATAAGTCATGTCTACTATTACTCAAGAAAAACTATCTATAATTATTAAACCTAGAGCAATGAATACTAATACATTTATTTGAGTATTTTAATAATTAAATAATGAAATATTGTCAAAGATTTTTGAATAATAAGCTGTGATGAAAATATTAATTTTGGATTTTTATTTTGATATATTTATCTTTTCATCTTTTATCTTCTATTTTTGTCATAGTCGCGTATAAATTAATAACTTTTACGTTTTATCTTAAGTGTTTTATTTTTCTTAGATTATAGATAGTTTAATTAGTGGCTTTTACTTCCACTTTAGTTTCAAGGGTGTTCTGGTTAACCATAAAATTTTTTAAAATAACTTTAAATCCACAACATGTTTTATCTCACTCTTAGATTCCATAGTTGACATTCATAAAATAATATACATTTTTTTATGGCTATTTTTTTTTCCTTTTTTTTTCATGGTAAAAAATGTTCTATGAATAAAACTACTTGGTATGTATGCATTATATTAGAAAATAACTTAAAAGAAGTTTAGATTTACATAAACGTTACAAACTTCACAAAATTTTTAAAAGTTAAAAAGTTTTTTGTGTTTAGTTTTATGTTTATTAGGTTTTGAAGTAAAGTAAAGCTGAAACTTTTAATAAATAATTTAAAATTTACAATTTATTTAGCTAAATAAACACAAAAAATTTTCAAAAATTAATCTCAAAATTCAAATCTATTAACAAAAAGCTGCATTGTTGCTCGAGATTATTTTTAAAACAATGAAAATAACATTGTTTTTACAGAAAAATTATATGAAACTTAAGAATTTAAAAATCCTTATTGATTGTCTCTAAATTGACATCAACAAATTTAAATTTCACATCAAAAATATCAAATAATTCAAAAGAAATTCAAAAGTGACAAAAGAATCTTTCACTTCAAATTTTGAATAAAACAACAATTTGGGTATAAATATATGAAATAAATGAATAAACTACACCAAAACGAATAAAAACAAAACAATATTATCTACCTGCCATTCACCGCGAAATAAGACTGGGTATTGACGTCGTTGCTCAACATACTTGGAGAAATTCGATAACTCGACTGGTTTGAATGGTATGGCTTTGAGAGCTCTTTCTTGTTCAGCTGTGGATAAAAGTCCTCGATTTAACATTGTTAACTGTAATTTAGCAGGCAATACGGAATGCGTGTTTTCCACAGGTGAACTGTCTCTATGTCTTCGTCCCTTGGGTCTCCTGATAGATACATCTCTTTCTCCGTTACCGTACATGTGTTGTTCAGTATCCTTACTCCATGCCTGGTTCTGTTTTTCTTTTCTTTTTTTTGCGTGTGACGCCAGAAGAACCCCATGAGCACCTATACGTAATCGTGGCATTTTGTTACGCTAAATTTTCGAATTCGATTAGATATGTCGTTCGTCTGTTTCCAATCTGTTGGTTGCTGCTTCTGCTACTGATCTTTCTATTTTTCTTCTTCATCTCACTATTCTCAGGCATTTTGCCAAGGCAGAACAACGCCACGTAGTGGGATGCTGAATCGATTTTAAAGACATGGGGTTTGGTCTATTTGAGATAGGTAGGTACATGGTAGTTTGTAATCTATTTTTTTGTTTGCTGATTTAAGTTAGAGTGTGGAAATGGATAATTTAAAGGTGTTAGGAAATTAATTATAAGATTTTTGTGAAAAATTAATTGAAATTTTTCTTTCTTATTAAAATGAAATTTATATATGTATTAATAATGAGATATTTTAATTATAAATTTATTTTAATATAAATATGTAAATATGTAAATATTTGAATTGTAAATAATAGTGTTTTACATTAATTTTTCTTCAGGGATAACTTTTTTATCCATTAATTTCAGTATATTTAGTAATTGATTTTGTTATGCGCAGTAGGAAAAAAATCAATTTTCAAGCAGAAAATTTCATTTGTTAAAATATTAAACTATAGTATTATTTTTAAAATATTGTATCATGTGAGTATTAAATCTGTGGCAGAAATAAAGGAAAATAGTAGTGTTAATAAAATGTGGGGTGAATGCACCACAAATATGCACTTACAGATTCCTTTCAAGTTGTAAAAAAATATATTGTCTTATTATTTATTTATAAAGAGAATAGAGAGGAAGAAATAATTTTAAATTTGACTTGTTTTGAAAAAAAAAATCTTGTTATACATCTTATCAAAACATCTGATTAGAAAAACATGGTACACATAATGGATACTATTAATAGAATTATTGCATACCTCTTATTTTGCAGTGCTTCAATAAATATGAAGAGGAAGAAAACATTGCAACAGGTTTGTTTCATTTAAAACATCAGGAGAGTGAATGTTTTATTCAATTGAATAGAGACAAATGAAGTTTTATGTAACTGCTTTTTTTATTTTATTTAAAACATATTAAATATTTCAATTGGATAATTGCTAATTGATAAAATTTTAAATGAGTGAGTGCATATATAAGTCCCAAGAAAAAAGTTTAAGTAATGTTTATGGTGGAGAAAATTGTTTTTCTGTTTGTGGTTACCTACTTAATTGTGCTTAATTGGTGTTTTGTGTGTTCGTTATTGATTGTGTTGTAATTACATCTTTATGACTTCACAAATGTTTTCTGTTAACAGAGTAATACAGAAACTATATAATTTATTTCCATCAGTAATTTTTGTTTACAATTTCTTTTTAAAAAATTCAAATTTAAATTCTTTAGTTAGTATTAAAAATATGATAAAACTTTTGAAATAAATAATTTTTTTTAGTACAGTTTGATCAAATTAATCTTTTATATCAGGGATCGGCAACGCGGTGCCCGCAAAGCAATTTCAATGTGCCCGCCGTTCAAATATCTAAATTCTAAATTTTAGATATTTGAACAACAAACACTCGTAGTTGTAATGAATAATTTTTAAATATTACCCCTCCCTCCTCTTCATCCCACGGTGTCCGTCGAACTTCTGCATTTCTAAAATATGCCCTCCTAGTAAAAAAGGTTGTCGACTCCTGTCTTACATATTCTTTTATTTTTTGTTATCTTATCAAGGTAATACCTACATTAATTTTTGTTTTGTTTTATAAGTATATTTATCAGATAATATTGCTGTAAACATGTTGATAAGTTCAGAACTTTGCTTGATCACACCACACTTCTTTAAGACATCGCTAATTTAAAATGGAAAACTTTAAGTCAATTGGTAAATTACCAAATTTCTACCATCCAACGGAATTTTTTCAATCTAAAACTGGATATATTTTAACTGACATTCATGCTGGTCCAAAAATTGCAAAATATCTTGAAAATTTCCAAGCTCGAGAAGATGACATCCTGGTTACTTCGTTTCCTAAAACAGGTTTATATTAAATTCATGAATTTTTCTTTATTTTTATTTAAAAAATATATTAATTAGGAACAACATTGTTGCAAGAGATTGTTTACTTAATTTGCAGCGATTTAGATTTTGACTCAGCAAAAACTGTACCATCAATGACTCGATTTCCTTATGTGGACATTGCAATTCCTGGTTACTTGCAAATGGACGTTTCTAAAATTCCTTCACCTCGACTTTTAAAATTCCATTCTCCTTACAGCATGTTACCACCATCTATAATAGATAAAAAATGCAAGGTAAATAAATTAATTTAATTAACTGAACAAAAGTAACAACACACACACACATTTTAATACACTTAATGTTCTTATTTTGTAGATTTTATTCCCAATTAGAAACCCAAAAGACACGATTGTTTCGCTTCATAATCACTTCGTTAATAAGAAAATTTATATCATGTTTAACGGTGATTTAGAAACTTTTGAAGATTGTTTTGTCAACGATAAAGGCATGTAATAATGAAAAATACAAAAGAATTTGTATTAATTTATTAAGTTTTAAGTTCCATTTGGTCCATTTTGGAAATTTATTCGTGAATTTTGGACGAGAAAAAGTCAAGATAATATTATGATCGTAGCATATGAAGAAATGGTTCAGGTAATGAACTGAAAATGACTTATTAGATAATTTTAATTTAAATACTATTTTGTTTAGGATAAGCCAAGTGTTATTAAAAATGTTGCAGAGTTTTTGGGCAAAAGTTTAAGTGAGAATGATGTAATGAAAATTGCTGAATATTGTTCATTTGATTCAATGAAACAAAATTTTAAAATGAATGAAGAATTTCCTGCAGATTTCAACTCTGTACATTTTAGAAGGGGTATGCCATTCAATTTGAAATATTTTTCAATTAATTTTACTCTAAACTTTTAGGTAAAGTTGGCGATTGGAAAAATCATTTAAATGAAGATATGAATAAGAAAGCAGATGATTATATTCAAAAATATTTTAATGATTTGGACATAAATTTTGTTTACGAATAGAAAAATAGTTTTAAAAAATTGAAAACCAGTAAGGGAAAGCGGGGTAAGACAGGGATGTTAAGGAAACGTGAGAAAAAAATACTAATATTTTTTATTTTATTTATTTTTAATAATTACAATCTTGAAGTTGTTTAATAAACTATA
>JAQFZN010002442.1:0-11396 GCA_034687075.1 Geophilus carpophagus | reverse complement strand
AATTAGACAATTTTATTGAAATTATTAGCAGAATTAACTCAAAGAAAGTTAGACTTTGTAATGGATAATAATAAACAAGTAAAATACATTAAATTTGTCATTGTAAATTTAATTATGGATAAATAATCAAGGTTTTTAGAAGAGAATAAGGTAATGAGGAAAAGATCAACGACAAACGTCTGATAAATAAAAATCTACGGAGTCCTATAAAGGACATTGTTTTGTGTAAGGATTTAAAGTTCAAAGTCACAGTCACGTCACTTACAATTATTGGTTTAACGTTTTGGTTAACGTCATATTATTGAAACGTTTATTGGATGTTACAATTCTACTTAAATGTATATATACTTTGATGATTGAACAGGTAAGTCACAACTTATTGTCATCATTAACCACATCGTAAAAAAATGATTTCAGTGATTCCCGATACGTTTGTTAGCACTTGCCCTAATATTAAAAAATACAAAAGTATCGAAAAGATTGGAGAAGGCTGGTTCGGTCAAGTTTTTAAAGCTGAACACAGAAAATCGAAAAACGTTGTAGCTATGAAGAAATTATCAAACCTTGAAATCCCGTCAATAGCAAGTTCAACTTACAGAAGAATCAACGTGTTGAAGAAATGTAAACATGAAAACATTCTTAAAGCGATTGAGATTTGCAAATCGAAAAAGTCAGATAAAATTGAACTTTTTATGATCATGCCACTATACGATTACAATTTAGCTGGTTTGATCCAAAATTCGCAACTAAAATTGAGTGTTCCTGTAGTGAAGAATATATTGCATCAATTGCTTAGATCGGTTTCATATATTCATGGACATAACATTATACACCGAAATCTAAAACCGACAAATATTTTTATAACTAACGATGGTGTTTTGAAAATCGGTGACTTTGGATTAGCTTGCTGTTATTGGTCAAGTGAATCTGTTGCTTACACCAGTGAAGTATTCGCATATCGTGCTCCGGAATTACTGCTTGGATCGCAAAAATATGACCGGTTAGTTGATATGTGGAGTGTAGGTTGCATTTTTGCAGAGTTATTTACGAAGAAAAAGATGTTTAGTAGTGATTGTTTGCAAACTCATCTTGAATTAATAAGTGATATTTGCGGATCGATTTGTTCAGAAGTTTGTCCCGATGTTGAGAATTTAAAATTGTACAAGGAGGTGGATTTACCGCAAGGTTTGAAACGAAAATTAAAAAACAAAATGAAGAAAAAGATTAAAGGTAATTTTGGGATTGATTTACTGGACAAATTATTAATTTTACATTCAAAGGAAAGAATTAGTGCAAGTGAAGCACTAAGTCATAGATATTTTGGCATTAAGCCACCGAAGGATGAATTAGTTGAAATATTATTAAATAAATCATTGTAACTTTTTTGTTACATTCAATAAATTCTTGTTTTTTGTTCTGTATCACCAAAAAGTGCTTGCTCTCTCTAGAGCTCCGTAACACTATTTTTCAACAATTAGTTGTGTCTCTAGACTACCTTAGATTTGACGTTTTTTTGACGCAATCTTCAACATGGCGATGAATTTTATCTTGAAATAACAATTCGCTGATGCTTTGACGGGTTTTCACGCATTTAGCACCAAATTGGGTAAATATACATAATCTAAAAAAAACAGTGACAATACCTAATAAAATTTTCCACTACTCATATCATATATTCGAATTTGTAGACATTTTTGTATCGACCAGGTTTTATTTATTCCTGCAACGATTCAAGCACCATGAACGGGGTGATACCGGTACCGTACACAAAGGAAATTTTAAATGAACTTTAATCACTGTTAATTTTTTTATTTCTCATATTTAGGTAAATAATAATAGCAACAAAATTCTCGTAGCTTTTGATTTCGATAAAACACTTATCGACGTGAACAGCGATACACACGTTATGAGGCTGCTTCCCAATGGTGGAAAAGAAAAAGAAATATGTGAACAACTTCAATGGACCGAACGTATGCAAAAAGTGTTTGATTTATTATGTAACGCAGGTGTAAAACCTGCAAAATTATACGATTATATGGGAAACATTTCGTGGACAAAAGGCGTGCCCGAATTACTGAGATATTTAAGCGAAAACGGACATGACTTAATAATAATTTCCGATAGTAATTCATTTTTCATCAACACTTTTCTTGGTGCTAAAGGAATGGAACAATGTTTTCGCGCCATTTTCACAAATCCGGCTGAATTCGATAGCAAGGGTTGTTTGAAGATCGAAATGTACCATCATCAAAATTGGTGTGAATTGAGTGCAATTAATTTATGTAAGGGACATATTTTAGATGAATTTATCAAATATCGTACGAGTTTAGATAATAATTTCAAATACAAATTTGTCGCGTATGTTGGTGATGGTAAAAATGATTATTGTCCGATGTTGAGATTAAATGAAAGCGATTTAGCTTTTCCTCGCTTGGGTTTCCCATGTCAAACACAAATTATTAAAGAGAAAAGACCCGGATATGAAATGAAGGCTAAAGTTTTCCCGTGGGTTGATGGGTTTCAAATTCGAGATAAATTATGTTCAATGTTGTAGGAATTTAAATTATTTGTCATTGTACATTAATATTTATTCTAAATTTTTACTGTGTAAAATTATGTTTTACAGGAAGTAAATAAATAAATAATCAATTACGACTTCAAATTTGGGAATTAGGAGAATAAAAATGAGTTTTTCTAGATAAAGTGTATATTTTTCTATGTAAAATTTTAGAAAATTTTATGCTTTAACCAGAAATGGTATACTATACGCAATATTAATCTTTTCATGTTTATACATTGATCTTATGATTTTCAGAAGTCAACTCATACCTCAGGTTGTTTACTTGTAGTAATTTAGAGTGATTTTGTGTACAATTTATATAAATTATTGATATCCTTCTTAATAATCAATTTCTAGTTGATATTTATATATAAGATGTGTGTACAAGTTTGTGAAACTGGTTGTTGAATAATAATTACAATAAAGTAACATGTTTTAATAACCGTACATTTATTCAACTTAAAAAAAATATATATATTTACAATCAACGATATTTAAATTTCAGCATTTATTATTATTCAATTTTTTTTTAAATATATTATTAATGACGTCGAATTTCTTCAAAAATTGCTCGTTTGATGTTAAATCCATTATCCCAAGGTATTACCTTACTACTAATGTTAAATTTCCTTTTTTTTCTCGGTATATCAATCGTGCTGTTAATAGCCCGATACAAATTGAATCCAAATCGAGGAAAAACCATGTCTTGATTACTTAAACTCAAACAAGGACAAAAATCGTTTAATCCATCACCTATGTAAGCAACAAAGAGAAATTCTTGTCCTTCGGACATTCTTTTCCGAATATAACTCTGAAGAACATGACCCTTGCATAAATTAGAAGGACATAACTTGCACCAATCTTGATGATGGAACTCGGTTACTCGTAAACGACCTTTTTCATCTAAACACGACGGATTGGTAAACACGCACTTGATGCAATCATGCAAATCTGAAAAATATTTTTGTTTATTTCGAATTGTTAAGTGAATAAATCGATTATTACCTGTTATTTTCAGTGCATGTTCAATGTAAACCGAATTACAATCGGAAATGATTATTATTTCATGGCCATGACGTTTAAGTGCAAGTATAAGTTCCTGCATACCCGGAAGATAATGAATATTGCTGAGAAAATTGAAGAGATCATTAGCTCGTATTTCTCCTTTATTTTGAATTGGTTGAAATAGTTGAGGTTTATTGCTCTTAGTTTTAAATGGGTATGACAATTCTTTTTTTGATTGATTTAAATATTTTGGTACTGATGAAATTGGCACTAATTTCTTAGAATTTGTTTCAACTAAGGTATTATCAAAATCAAACACTGCTAAAATTTTTCCTCGCTTTGATATAGACATTTTGATTTTTTTATGTAATATGTTCTGTATTTATTACTTAAGTATTTTAATTTTTATGTATGGAAATATGAAATATTACTAGATGAATTTCGTGCCTAAAAATTGATTTTGATGATTGTAATTTATATATTTAATATGTCGTTTGCTTCTGTTTATTGTTGTGTAAGTTACCATGACAAACTGTTTATTTTACAGTGTGAGAATCAAACAAATGGAAAAATTGTAGCTTTATTGGAATTAGTTTGCAAACATTTTAGGTATAGTATTTTTATTTTTTTATTTTAAGATTGTGTAAATTGTATTTAATTAAAACATTTTTAATTTTTCAGGAAATATGCCACTAAATGTTCCTGAAGTAATAATGAAAATTAGAAAGACTGGTAATATAAAATGTACGGAAATAACTTGTATTACTAATTACTATAAAATAGTTTTCCTATTGCCTAAATTACCAATCTCACTGACTTTAACTGGAAAATAATAAAAAATAAACTGTTTAAATTGTCAAACCGAACCAAAACCGTTTATATTTTGACTCATTTTATTGCATGAACAAAATTGAACCGACCACAAGCTGATTTTAATTAATTAATCATTTATTTTCTTTTAGTGAGATGATTGTCTGACTATGCGCTCTGAAATACAACATCCAAAGATTGGATCAAATAACGACATGGTAAGTAAATAGTAGTTTATCTATTAAGATATACAGTCGAATTTACCTAAGTCGAATCATCATAGTTCACCGAAAAAATTCGAGTTACAGAAATAATGTAAAATGCGATCTTGATGCAAAAATTTTCGAAAAAATTCGAGAAATGACTTATAGAAGTTCGAGTTATGGAAGTTCGACTGTATTCAATCAATCATTGGAAGAAGTCTCACTTCTCGTTTTAATTAAATAAAAAAATTCATAATTTATATCAAAACAAACTGATTTTTAAAAACCCAATTTTCAAAATATAATAATATATACAAAATAAAGCATAAAAATTTTCCTTTAGATGTCACTGCAAACACTTAAAATTTTTTTACAATAAACTCCAATTTCATCTTCAATTGCAGCTTTTTCCCTTACAATTTCAACAACACCATACTTTTCTAATTTCTTTTTAAAATCTTCTTTAACAATCATATTCAAAATAAACCACACACTATACAATTGCAATTCAGGAATATCACATTGCAACAACACAACACAGTTAAAATCAAACGAACAATTCTCAATTATCTTAACATCACAACCTTTCCAACCACCAACAATTTTTTGCTTCAACTCTTGAAGAAGAAACTCACGACTTGCTACCGTATCCGGCCACGGTTCAGTTGCATGATAAAGTAATTTAACGATTACTTTAGATGCAGCATAACTTGAACCGAAGTTATCTGATTGAAAAGAAGCTAGAAAATGCGGCATCAAATTGGGAGTAAGGAAGCAATAAGCAAATTGTTTTTTGCAACTTATATTATGTAAAATACCAAAAATGCCTTGTTGAGTTACAGGATCATCGGTGAACGTTTGCAGCGCCTCGGTAAAAAATTGCAAATCAAAAAAAATTGTTTGATCATGCCTCGACGGTAGCGAACATATGTTCCAGAGCACAGCCAAGGTTTTACGCATGGTGCGTAATTCACCTTGAGCATTTTCGTTCGTGTTGGAAAGCCACGTTTGTTTCCAGTTATCTGAAATGTCTGCATAAATGTCGCGTTGATCAAACGGAATGGAGTAAAAGATATTGTCACACACACGCAAAGCATTGAGTGTTTGCGTTTCTTCTTCAAGAATGCTCAGCATGTTTAAAAGAAGCTTCAAGCAATGCCATTTATCAAACGAAATGCCTTTTGTGTCCCATAACAAAGCGAGCGAGTTTTTTTGAATTTTAATGTCAGTTGGAAATTTTTCTATACACATTAATGTGACATTGTTGATTTGTTGGCGCAGTTTTTGGTCAGTAATCGGATCTAGTTTCTTCTTGAAGCGATTTAAGCATTTAAGTGCTTGGTGTTGGATTTGGCTGTTGGTGTTGTTTTTACTCATTATGTTGAGTACTAAATTAATCAAGTCGGGTCTCCGTTGTTGCGAGTGTTGTGCAAGTTTTGCTAGGGTTGAAATTGATTGATAAATATCTTCAGGGGTCGCATCAATATCGAGAAACACCTTCACTACCTCGCGTTCATCTTTCTTTGCTAGAGAAATATTAATGGCTAAGTATAAAGTTTGAATTTGAAATGAGAAGTTTTAAAATATTTATTTTACCTTTTCTTTTTTCTTTCAGTTTTTGTTTGTCAACATTAAGTAGAAGATATAATATGACTAGAATTAATATTGCCGTAACTAAAATAAATGAAATGAATTATTTATTTATAAAAAGCAAAAGAATATGGATTTGTTTATTATAAAACATTTTTAATTATGGATATGAATATTATAAAGGCGAATGTTGTTTATTATTAATAATGAATTGATGTTTATGATGTTGAAGAAGCTTGTTTAATAAGAACTGCAGGTGGTAATTATTTATTAACACTCTTGTTTTGGATGTAAATGAAGCCATTGTGCATGATGCAAACAAGAGATTATTTAATACATGTGTAAATAAAGTCATTATTTAGGTTATAAAGATTTAAGAGCAATATAGAAATAAAGAAAATGACTATAAAAGCAAGTTAATGTTCGAATGTCTTGCAATAGTACATTATCTAATACATTAGTAGCACTTTAAAGTGATTTAAAGGTTAGAAAATTGTGTAAACATCAACTTTATGACACTAAATATTATGAATAATTATGAGAAAGGACTTACCAACTTCTAAATTATCCATTATTATTTTTTTTACTGAAATAATTCTCTAAAATCAACCACTTCAATAAGTTTAATATGTAAGTCACTTGATTAGATTAATAATATGATAGGGCTTTTATCATTGTTTTTACGTCATATTATCTTAGATATTTTTTCAACTATTTTAAATTTGATAAGAAGTTAAAAGTAATTTTAAAATGGTGTAAGTTTCTCGCTGAAAACTTTTCCTTGTTTCCTTAAGATCATCTTACTCGAAAGTTAATATTAAGAGGAGAAATATAATTCCCTGTGAATGGTGTCTTGACGAAAACAACTCGAGGCGTTTGTTTTGATTCTATCGCATACTTGAGTTTGATTTAATTAATTTCTAATGAGAGCACTAAATGAAATACCATTGAATTTTGTTGATATATTATGAAATTGATTAAGCTTAAATATTCATAAACATTCTGAAAATTTCATATTTTTATTTATATTTATATTTAATTAATATTTTATGCCGATTTGAAGGAATATTTAATGTAGTTGTGTAAATTTTTGTGTAAAGTGAAGTTTTGGATAGAAAACTGCAAAGAGTGGTTTTTATCTTACAAATATTCTTTTTGTAGAATAAATGTTGTTCACATTTATCATTGCAAATGCTTCTTACTGAGATAAAAGGTAAAGGTGAATTGCTTCAGATGATTGGAATACACGAATGCATTTGGTTATATATTTATGCACTTTATTTTACCTTTTTTTGTTTTAAAAGTTCTGTTTTTATTTTGAATTTTTTAGGAGAAAGAAATTCATCAGAACATTGGAAAATTTAAAATTTATGTATAATTTGAAATTGATATTTGGTTGTTTGAGTAGACATTTTATATACTGTTAAAATATGCATAAATCTAACAGATTTGCATCTTAAAGTTGTTGCATTTCGTTTCAGTTGAGTAAAAAATAGTGAAGATATTAAAGGTTATTATATATAAAATTTAAAACATTAATATATTATATTCACATACAAATTTAATTACTAAATCCGATTTTTGTTTCACTTTTTTGTTGTCATATTCAATTAGAATTTTTTTCTGTTATTATTATTTAAATTACATATTGTTTTTCTTTATTTTCATTCTCTTTATTATTTTTTCACATCTGGAATTTTTCATAAAATTTATATATTTTTTTAATAAAACATACACATTATTTTCAAATGCACTAAATTTTTTTCTTTCCCAGTTCGCTACTGTTTTGTTTCTCTCCTTTTTTGTTTTCTTAATTTACCATAGTTTTACCTCATTTTCTTATCTTTTTATTACTATATTCGATTTTAGTTCCCTCCTTTACAATTCAAATCTTTTCATCTAACAGTTTATAAATGATTTAAAATAACCTAAAAAAAATTCAATTTAAACTCCTACAATAAAAAAATCCAGTTACTCTAGTTTAAAACCAACCGGAACTTTTTCCATAACTTTCCCATATGTTTATGATCTTATAAAATATTTTTACTTCCAAGAAACTTGCCCATCTAATAAAATCACTTCACAAGTTAGTAATGGCTTCTTTAACTGGATAAACTCCATTAATTTTTACTCATAAGTGTACATTTATATGAAAAACGAGTTGTGACTCTTTATGTAAGAGCTTCTGGTTTTGCACTCTTTTATCAGTTGATTGCACCTTTCCATATAAAAAGGTCGGGTTTGTGGCCACTCAGGGAATGGATCCCTGCAGACGGCTTGTTTCCTTCATCCCCCTCTTGGCTGTCATTCAAATTGGCAAACAGGCATGAAATGTCAGCCATTGACCATCTTGAAAATTTTGCCTGCATCTTGACAATTCAAGTATGACATGGGGAATTGATCGATTTTAATTTTAAACTATTGCCTAAAGATCCAAAACAGGCTATAAGAATGTTTCAAGATTCATATGCTTTTATTGAATAAAGTGGAATTAATATTGTACAGTAGGTAAGAATTCTTTCTTTTAAGAATTTTCGAGATTTATTTCTCATATAAATCTTGAATGTAGAAAGCAATAAAGGCACTTTTAAGTTGGATGTGAAATAAAAAATGAAATATTTTAAATTATTGTAAAAGTTGCCATTACCTGACTGTACATAATAGGAATAAAAGTCGAAAGTAAGTGAAAAGTGAAAAAAGAATTTTTTTCAATGGTCTTTAATGCTTGAAATGTGGTGCAGTAACAGTGTTTATAAATGTGAGATTTGTAATAATGCTTTTTGAAAACAGATGGCGCTACTCTATTCGCCATAACTTATTTACACTAGTGTTTGCAAATGGATTCTCTTTGCTATTTTGCGCGTGTTTATACATCATTGGCTGTTTGCCAATTCTTAGGGGAAATAGTAAAAAGAGCAAAAGAAAACATCTTTTAATTATTACCCTATTTGTTTTTTATTTTTAAATTATTGATTTTCTGATTACAAGTGTATGTACAGAATGGATGAAGAAAGAAGTTAAAAAAATAGCAAGAAAAGAAATTCAATATGTAAAAAATTAATTCAGCTTTAAAAGTTGTGAACACGTTAAAATGTTGTTGAAATCGCCTACAGGTGTGATATTTTTAATTTTTTCGTAAAGTTGCTTGTAGTGTGATTACAGAATTTTCCACAGGGTTCTTAAAAACAACAAATTAGTTTCTTAATTATACCTCTTGGCCTTAAGCTGAGATTTTTATGATATTTTATATGGGTAGAAAAAAAGGGAAAAACAAAAAACAAAAATCTCTGTATACATACACCACTTGTTTATTTATTTACATTCTTTTAGCAAACGACTATTAAAGTTTATTTAATAGTTCTCGTGTTACTTGCGTTTTTGTTTAAGATAAGGTAACAAAAGTAGTGAAATTGATAAGGAAATTTGCTATTGGGAATTAGAATTTTTTCTTTTTTCTTTTTTAATCTCAGAATGATGTTTAGAAAAAACTTATTAAGTGAAGTTAGCATTTTTTCTGTTCTGCATTTTATAATAATTAAATTAGCATTCGTTTTCAACTTTAATGAAGTATTTACTTTATTCTCTCATCATACGACTTTAACATTTTAAATTAAGAATCAAATCAATATTTTTTTCCATGTTATTTTTTTCTAACTCAATATTTCGGCGTTTATCATTTATAAAATTGAAATATTGCAATAAATAAGAAAAAAAATGCAATGCAAGTAATCGCATGCAGCTGGTACAAACTTCAAAATTTGATTTAAGTTAGTCTCAACTTTTTTTTCAAAAAGTCATGTCGTGAATAATAAACAAAATATTAAAAAAAAAGAAAAAATCTTTCCCACTCTTTACAATCTAATGTCTATTCAATATTCATGCACTCACTTTGCATAAAAATGAGTCTTGATTGGATACGACTGTGAGGATAATTTTTTTCATTTTTAAGCAAAAAATTTACCTGAAATAAAATTAGCTTTCACGTTTATTTTTTTTTTACAAAATAAATAAATAATAAAAAAAATTATTTGGAATTTCAGTCTTTAATACTCTTAAAAAGTGCGTTTTCCACTAATGTAACTAGATATAAAATCCGGGTATTACGTTGCATGGTCGAAGTTTGAGCAGATTAAAGCAAATGATCAAAAGCTCCGCCCGAAAGTCGGCTTCATTTAAAACATGCACCTATTTAAAGCTTCATTCTCAGTCTGCTAATGTGTAATTCCAATTTAGAAGTGGGCGTGTGATAATAAATTGGCTGAAACAGATTCTTTTCACAATTGTAAGAATTGATTGGGATTTAAGGGTTAGGATTGGTAGAAGAGCGACTTTTGCTTTCCTCTTTGTTTTCCAACTCAATTCATTCGAGATTACTTGAGAAAGAATTGCATTATCCAACTCAGTGAATCCTCTTCTTCAAATGGTGCCAGAATATTGCTCAAGAAAGTGTCTTTCTCAATGCTATCTTACAACGAATATTGACACATTGGCAGAAAAATGAAAAACAAGTTGCGAACTGAATATTCTCATAAAATTCGATTCATGCTTAAAATTTATATATTAAAGATCACATATTTATTGAAAAATATGTAAAAAAAATTTAATTTGATTGTGGTTTTTAAATAAAATCTTTATTAATATTATTTAAGATTTCTAAACTGCATTGACAAGTTTAATAAATGAAAATATGAAATTAAAGTTGTAATCAAATTAAAGCTGACTAAATTCAGTCACATCAGTTTCATATTTTATAGATTAATTTAAAGCTAAATTAGTAATAATGTTTATTTGAATCAGATACGACGACTTTAATGAAAACTGACTTCCTCATTTCATATTTATTATACATAATTTATATTGAATTTTTTATTCCAATTAATTCACATCAGAAATGTTTAAACTGACATTCCACCTTGCTTCATATGCAAATATATGCAATTACACACAAATCAGTATGCACCAATTGACATTACATTAATTAAATGATGTAAAGAGAGAAATTAAACAAACATTTACTTATTTTTTGAAGTGGAGTTGTTGGTTGTTGATATATGGATTCTTTAATGCTTACTATGTAAATTGGAGAGATTGTGTAGGGATTTACTTGAGGTTACTTAGAGACCATGAAAGTTGGTCAACGGTTTATCTTTTCCAATCATGATTGCAGTGTTGCAATGAAATCTGATTCGCGGCTGACAAGACGATTGCGTAATTGGTGCTTTGGTTTT
>JAQFZN010002441.1:0-11399 GCA_034687075.1 Geophilus carpophagus | reverse complement strand
TTAACAGGAACATTTTTTCTTCTAGAAAATTTAACAATGGAGTCGCACAATTTCAGGAACATTATTTTCCAGAACATTTATGGTAGTGGAGTCATAGCATTAGATAAAAATAACAAGTTTGGTTTTAGATATTTACAACAACACTGTTTTTGCCAATGTATACATATAAGCCAATTTTGGCAGCTTTCACAACTGAATCTTCATTGACAAACACATGATCGCCAATATGCAGATGGATAAACGCCATACTGTAAAACAATTATTTTTAAATTATATTAAATTACAATTATTGTTTGCACCTCTTGCTGAGTTTCATAAACGTGGCCAAATTACTGTCCGTTTGCTGAGGATGCAATATGTTCCAATTCGAATGTCAGCCAAATTTTTATACCTAATAATACATTTATAAAATAATAAATTAACATCAAATCACTTACTGTATATTGCTAAAAATAATTTTTTAGTTGTTCTTACTTTTATTTTTCTCCATTCTAATTTTGTTTATGTTGCTGCATCAGTCATATTTCCTGAGAAATAAATAAATAACACAAAGTAACTATCCTAATTATTTATTCTCTAAATTCTTTTATTTTATACTTATCTAATGGTAATACTACTCATCCATGACAACCTGGCTAATATTTTCTATTTAAATGTCAAAACTAGCATGGTTTGGCTTCTATTCCATTTTCAATGTTATGGAAAGGTTACTTTGCATCATGGGATAGATTGGCGCCTTATGTTGTCATATTACTCAGCCAATAACAACACTCCCGTATTATGGCGCTACCTTCACAGTTTCCCTTTTTCTACCTTGTACAGGTAAACCTCGTTTTGCGCCAGTTCGATTTACGTCGATTCACAATTACGCCAGTTGGTGCTGGCATGGGTTCGGCCGTGGGATTCCTTGGTTCGGCCGACACCAGACAACAGTAGGCAGGGGCATTTTACGTGTTTGTTTTACGTCGATTTTATTTTACGCCGGTGTCTCTAGGAACGGAACCCCGGCATAAAACGAGGTTTACTTGTAATTAGGTAATAAAATCAGTTATTTCCTAAGCTCAAAAGGAGAACACCTCTTTCTTTCTCTTGTTTTATTTCATCTTTACTAAAATTATCTAAGTCCAGTTTGGACTTAGGATAATTTGTAAAGTCCAATTTTGAACTTAGCTTACCAGCCAACAAGCCAGTTGCCAACCAACTAGTCAGTTACCTCTAACAAACACTAACTTTTCCTTTCGTTTTTCTCCCTCTTTATTAACCTGTTAGAACTCAACTCAATGATCTTCTCTTATAGAGAAGATTGCAAGAGTTAGAAGAAAAGGGTCTACGGAGTAGCCACTATTGTAGGGCTCTTTGTGTAATTAGTTACGTACCCTTTTACAATATCTTAGGGAGGCTAAGGCCTTAAGACCAATAGGGTCATCTCTTTTTGTCCATCTATCCCCAGCCAAGAAGTGACCTGTGGTCACTCTCTAGGGTTAATTCTCACCCAATTGCCACAGCCCATCTATTATTAATGTATTATTTGTCTTCATGGGTTTCTATTTGGAAACAAAAACCTAACATTATTTATACTTATAAATGTGTTTATTTGTTATTTAAAAATCAATTTTGGCTTTATTCACATGTGTGTGTGTGTGTTTACTCCTATACTTCATTATTGTTTAAGGCATTTTTAATCTTTTCCCTAAGATCATCATCATCACAGTTCTGATGCTAGGTTCCATCCTTCACTAATGGTTTCCATTTAGTGTTAAGTTGATCAGAATATTAAGTTTTTCTTATTACTTCAAAATTATGAGGTTTGCTTAACTGTTATTAATAAACAGCATCACAAATATCCTAGCATTTAACTTTTTAAACTTTGTGTTCAACACTTATTGAGCTTCTCTAACAAGCATCTTGCCCTTCTTAGGACGCCAATGACTATGATCTGTTCTACGACTCTAGATCCAAGAGTGAATATTTTCACTTCCCCCTAAGAGGAAGCACCACACCAAAAAAAAAACAAGACCAAAAAGGACAGAAGGGACCAATCCTCATCATCTGGAAGCTCTGACACTGATTCCTCAGTGGGCAGTAGATAACCCATTTTGTCAAAGAATTTGGCAGCTGCTTTAGTAAAACATTTTAACAAAAAGGTGTCCTCTGCAAAATTACGCAGGTTAAAAAACTTTTTTTCTAAGCATGCTAGCCAAGTGCCGCATACACAGCACCAAGTCCTTGATGCTGATAGTTAATCGAAGCTGAACAGATGTGTGAAATCTCTTGCAAGCTAAAGCTTGATAAATTTCAAGTTGATTAGAATTATCTTCTAACTCCTTTTCAGTGGTTAGCCATAGACTGTTAAAAAAATGTGAACAGTACCACTTTGTGACTTGGATTGAACTAATTACATTTCAAGTCCCTTCTATCATTAAAAGTAATAGCACAATAATTAATTGGCTTCTTTTAATTTTTTAGGACGTTAATGACTGGTGAGTCAGCTTACTCAAGGTCAGAAAGTGACTACTGCTCACCTCCCCTTAAGAGGAAAAGCAAAAAAACAAAAAGAGCAAATCAAAAAAGTTATTAAAAGGAATCTTCTTTTGCATCTGGCTCTGACACTGATTCTTCAGTGATCAGCAGTGGATTTTGTTGGATCTCTTTAATAATCAGGAAGAGTGAACCAAAGACAACAGAATGAATTTATTAACATGTAACAACTCAATAAGAAAGATATAGAACAGGAACACTTACAAGTGTAAAAACAATGGTAAACAATATTATCTTATTATTAATAATAACCATTTAAACATGTGAAAAAATACATAGCTTGTATCATAAGTGTAAATTATTAACTATTTAACAAACAATAATACAAGAATTAGATAATTATGAATTCTGTTTAAACAATTATTCAACAAATCTCCCCCTTGATTAAGCAGGATTATATCATAACTATCATAATTAACTATTCTTAATACCTAAAGAACAAATATTTTTCATCAACTTAGTGGCTCTAACGTCGGCCTGTTGATCATCTGTTCCTACATGCTCTACTAAAATCCCATAACTTTCTACTACCGATTTAATATAATGGCATTTTCTGTTTAGGAATTTAGTATGGGTTTTTTGAATGCCTCGTTTAAGCATTTGAACAACATTTAAGCTGTCTGTATAGAGACTTAGGTGAGAATAAGAATGCAAATTAAAGTTAGATTGTTGAATGAAATCCTTGAACTAAATTAGTTCACGAATACCCTCTGCCACTGCTTCTAATTCTGCTTCCGCAGTACTAAGGGCTACTATTATTTGTTTTCGACTGCGCCAAGCTAATATGAAATTTCCATCCTTAACTACATAACTGCTGACAGAACGCCTATCTTGTGCATCATCTCAGCTGGCATCTGTGAATATATGAAGTTTGCTTTCCTCTTTCCTATATATTAAACTATAATCTAAAGTACCTTTCAAATAACGAAGGATTTGTTTAATAGCTTTGAAATGTATTTCCTTAGGACATGAGTTATATTGTGATAAAATACTTATCGCATGTGCTATATCTGGTCATGTGTTTGTTGCAATAAACATCACTCGGCCTATATATTCTTGATATAGACCCACTTCAACGCAAGCACTTTCCTCGCATACATGCAATTTGACATTATTATCTAAAGGAGTAGAAACACTTTTACAGTCTTCCATACCCAATATTCTTAATACCTCCATAATATATTTTGATTGGTCAACCCTTATTTCGTTTGTTAATTGTGTAATGTTCAAACCAAGTAAAGAAGTGAGATCACCCATTTCTTTCCAATCTATTTTCAATTTAA
The DNA here is from genome assembly GCA_034687075.1 of Geophilus carpophagus. Taxonomy (NCBI): domain Eukaryota; kingdom Metazoa; phylum Arthropoda; class Chilopoda; order Geophilomorpha; family Geophilidae; genus Geophilus; species Geophilus carpophagus. Next base: position 7,578 of record JAQFZN010002441.1, on the reverse strand, counting down.
TCTTAGCAATTATCTCTCGTTCTAATTCTATATCAGAACCCATACTCACACCATCATCGACATAAATACCTATGAATAAAAAATTATTCTGTTTAGTAAAACAGAAAAGACAAGGATCATCTGGAGATTGGATAAATCCAATTTCCATTAGGACATCTGTTAATCTTGCATTCCAGCATTGTCCTGCCTGTTTTAATCCATATATACTACGTTGTAACCTAACAACATTTCCATATACTTTAGTATCAACCCCTTCGGGAGTGAGCATATAAACTTCTTCATCTAGCGTACCATATAGGTATGCTGTTTTTACATCATGTTGATGTAACGTGATACCACGTTTTGCTGCTAAATACAAAATAGTACGAAGGGTGTCTCCTCTTAATAATGGAGAGTATGTCTCTAAATAGTCAATTCCTTGGCGTTGTAAACATCCAACTGCCACTAAACATGCTTTATATCTTATCTCATTATGTATTTTGTCCATCTTAATAGTAAAGACCCATTTTGAGTTAATTGGTTTTTTATTCTCAGGTAAAACTGCACTAACCCATACATTGTGTTGTATCATTGAGTTTAGTTCTTCTGAAATAGCTTCTTTCCATTGGTCTGCAAATTCAGAGGTAATAGCCTCTTTAAAAGATTTTGGGACATTGGAAAAGATAGCTAGCATTGCACTGGTACTAGGTTTATCTAACCTTGATTCCCTTGCCTTAGTTGATTGTAAGTTATATTTCTTTTGGATTATATTATCCTTTAATTTATTTTTCCTCTTTAGCCTCTCTCTTTTAAGTTGGGTATTCTCATCTAAACTATCAATATGTTCATGGGTAATTATATTGTTATTATTCTCAACTGGATTGAGATCCTCATTCTCTTTATTAGATTGATTTTCATTATTATCATTATCTATCCCTTCTTCATCTGCAATTTGAGGATTATCCTGCTCATTATGATGTAATGAATCTAAGGGATTGTTGTCATGGTTGTCTAGGGTGAAGTCAAACCATTTGTTATTATCATGTAAAGTTGTCTCATTGTCATTATTTAATAAATAATTGCCATTTGTGGCTTCATGAAATATTATGTCTTGTTCCTCTATTACCCTTTTGGTAGTAGGATCAAAGATTCTGTAAGCTCTACGTTTTTCTGAGTAACCTAAAAATATACCAGGTTCCCCTTTTGGATCAAGTTTTTTTCTTTTATGCTCTCGAATTAAAAAGTAGACTAAACTGCCAAATTGTCTTATATGTTTAATATTAGGGATCCTATTATTCCATAACTCATATGGAGTCTTACCGTGTGCTTTACTAATGCATCGGTTCCTAATATAAGTCGCTGTTGCAGCACTCTCAGCCCAAAAAATTTTAGGCAACTCTTCATCTAATAACATAGTACGTGTAATTTCTATAATAGTACAATAAGTGTGTTCAACCAACCCATTGTTTTCAGGTGAGTATGGAGTAGTAAGTTGATGTCTAATTCCTTTTGTAGAAAAATAATTAATCAGTTCTGTATTTAAGAATTCAGTTCCGTTATCCGATCTTAAATTTTTTAGTTCTATTCCATTTTGTTTTTCTATTTCGGTAATTAGATTAATCAATATATCTTTTGTATCACTTTTGAACTTTAAAAATTTTAGAAATATATATCTAGTATAGTCATCAATGTCTGTTAATATATATCTTGAACCAATCAATGATTCTGGAGTTATTGGACCTATAAGGTCAATATGAAATAACTCCATTTTAGTTTTAGTATTTATTTCTGCAATATTCCTATGTGACCTTTTTGTCATTTTTCCTATGCTACATGTATTGCATAATTTAAAATTCTCTTTCTGTAAATTTAATCCTGTTGTTAAATTATTGTTTTCCATTTTCTGTAATGCCCTGAAGTTTAAATGGCCTATGCGGCAATGCCAGCTAACATTCTCATTTTTAGTTATCATGGCATTTTCATGAAAAATATTTGCTCTTACAATGAAATTGTTATCTTTCTTATTATATTCTCCTGTTAAAACAACTTCACATTCTTTAGAAAAAACAACAAACATATCATTGTTGAAAGAAACATTAAAATTGTTTGATACAATTTTAGGTATTGATAGCTGGTTTTATTCTAGGTTTAAAACAAATAGAACATTCTTTAATCGTACATTTGGCAAATTAGTATGTTGAGTCAGTAAAATTTCTCCTTTACCTTTAGCTTTAATTATTCTTCCTGACTCTGCAAGGTTAACATTTACATCTATTTCTTCATAAATCATTAATAACATACAATCATTTACCATGTGGCTCGTAGCCCCTGAGTCCACTATGAAGCATATTTGTTTGCTATCATTCAATAAATTAGGTAAAACAATCTTATTTGTTTTATAATTTAAAGTATATACTTTTTCAATGTTTGTGATTTTATTACATTTTTGTTTATCAGGTTTATATTTATTATTTTTAGAATACTTATTATAAGTACATTGTTGTTTTTTATTGTTATTCAGTATTATATTAGACTCCTCTGACATCATCATGGCATTTTCTTTCTTTTTATAATCATTGTTAATATTAAACCTATTTTTCTTTGGTTTTCTACAATTTTTTGAAATATGATCAACTAAATTACAATTATAACACTTAATCTGTCCTCGGCATTGATCAGCTTTGTGACCATGTTTAATACACTTAAAGCATCGTATTAATTTCCTTTGTTCATGGAATTTTGTGTTATATGCCATTTCATCATTTAAACCATTTTTTTCATTTTTTCTTTTCATTTTTAACTCTTCACTTCCGATTAATGCATTTTTTACCTGAGTCAGAGTAAGTTTAACATTACCATATTTTAAGGTTTCTATCAAAACATCATATTCATGGGGTAAGCCATTCATTATAGAATATACTAGTTGACCTTCGTCAAGTATTGAATCTCCAACCTCTTTACATTTATTATAAACTGCTGTTGCACGATTCAAATAATCGATACATTTTTCACCATGTTTCATTTTTAGTTCAAAAAGTTCAAATCGATATTTTTTTTGTTGATCTTTGGACTCATCAGCCTGATCCTTTTTGATTTTTTCCTAAAGTTGTTTCGTATTGATCAGTGAACTATACTTTAAGACTTGTGGTGCAGAAAGGCTTTTAATTAGAATGCCATAGGCCACCCCGTTGTCTATTTTCCAGTTCATATGTTTTAAATGTTTATTAGTGTAATCAGTGTCATTTGGCTTAGGTATTTTTAGTGCATCATTTACTAAAACTGTGCGCCACACTTTGTGTAGTTTTAGGGTACCTTCTACTCTTATTTTCCATAAGAAATAATTGGCATCGTTTAACCGTTCATCATCAGGAATTAAGTAACTTTTTTCAGCCATTTGTGTATATTAAAGATACAAGAAACTTGCTTACTGTCGTTAAATTCAGTCGTTTTATTCTTTTTTACCTCGTTTTTCTTAATTTACTTCCTTGTTATTTTATGTTGAATCTTTGTTTTCATTTCATAAAATCATAATATTTTATGATTTATTCATGAACGGGCCACGTATTCTTTATTTTTTATCCTTTGCTACCAAATGTTAGATCCCTTTAATGATCAGGCAGAGTGAACCAAAGACAACAGAATGAATTTATTAACATGTAACAACTCAATAAGAAAGATATAGAACAAGAACACTTACACGTGTAAAAACAATGGTATACAATATTAAATCATTATTAATGATAACCATTTATACATGTGAAAAAATACATAGCTTGTATCATAAGTGTAAATTATTAACTATTTAACAAACAATAATACAAGAATTAGATAGTTATGAATTCTGTTTAAACAATTATCCAACAGATCTGACTCAAAAAATGGCAAGAATCCTTTTCTTTTGTCAAGCGTCTTGACAAAAGGCCTAAACTGCCATGCTATGCAGGCTTAAAATTCATATCCCTTAATGTTATCCTATTTCTCATAAGGACAAAGATTTGATATCTTAACCTTATCTTGCTTTTTAAACAATTTTATGGCGTTGCCCCTTAGAATTACCGGAAAAGCTGCCCTGCATAGCAAAGAAACTCTTCTGACTCACATCTCGCCTAGAGAGCTACAAGTTTGCGAATAACGCAGACTCTTTTACTAAGTGGATGCAATGACTTTTCAGTGCACCCTCTTGTTTTGAGGGTGTACAAGGGTATTATTAGGAATTATCACTCAGCTACAATACAAGCATATCTGGCATGTGGGGCCCATCCTAAAATTTATTGATTCTTTTGTTCTAGACAATGGTGTGCAGTTGTTATTGTTAAACCAGAATACTGCTGTGATCCTGGCCCTAGTGACAGCAGCATAATCTGCAGACCTCAAACTGCTGTCTTGTAACATAACTTCTATGACTCTTCTTGCAAAATTCCTTTATTAGGAATTTGCAAGTCCCATTCTAACATGCCTTTTAAAATTTTATTTTATAAGAACCCAAATTTGTGTCCTGTGCAAACCTTTCACAGGTATTTAGCTTATACTGCCCCTCTAAGAAGACAACATAAGCTTATTTTTCTGGCAGCATCTGCCCTTCATCAACCTGTTACTACAACCACAATTGCAAAATGGTTGACAGACATTTTAACAATGGCAGGGATTAACACTTCTGTTTTTAGAGCATACTTCACAAGGGCAGCAGCAACCTCTTTTGCTGCTCAAATTAGAGTGTCATTAGATCAAATTCTTAAGATAGCTGACTGGTCATTAGCAAGTGCTTTTCACAATTTTTAATTGCAAGCCAATTCAGGACGAGTGCAATTAGTTTCATACTGCAGTCTTGAATTTGCAGGAATAGCTAACAACATTCATTAGTAAACAATACAAAATGTAGTGCAAGATTAAGTTTTACTAAGATAAAGATAAAACTATAGTTGTACTAATGAGTATGGAAATGTTGTTTATTTTCCACCCTTTGTCACGCACCAACTTTATTTCTGCTTAACAATGTTATTTTATAATAACTCAACCCAATAATACATCACAGATTGAAAAGCATTGACTTTCTCAATGCGGTAATAGACCACAATGATCATTTTGTGTATAAAATTTTATGTTGTAAGAATGTAAACAAACTTTGTTGACTTTGTAAAACTGTAGTTTTTGATTAAATTAATGAAAATTGCTTTAGAATTTCAAAATTTATGCTTATTTTTAGTTGTTTATAATGACTTTCTGTTCTCTAAATTGAACTTCAGGTTGCAATTTCAACTCCTTGAGTTATAATTGGAGATTAAATAAAATAGACCCAAAAGATTGTTTCATTAACATAAAGCAGTTTATTAAACATTTTCTTTAATACCATAAAATACTTTATTGAAGGTAATAAGAACTATACAATAAATTTAAGTAATGAGTTATAGAATTTATATACAAAAAAATTATATATAATGCTAAGCACTTCTTAGCAGTATCCTTGACCTCTGTGGCGTCTACAATTAATTTACACTATACTAACCATTGTGATAGACATTTGTAAAGACGTTGTGATGGGATTAACTAGTTTCCTATTTTTGCAATCTCGTCAATAGAAAGTGCCCCCACAAACTAGACATTTTTCTATGAGATTAAAACTCCTTAACTCCCTTTAATTAAAGTAGATTGGCAAAATTAGAATAGCTAATAAGAAATTGACATTATCTTGTCCCCTAAGGACAAGGTAGTATCGTCCAATTAAATCTATAAATTGTAATGAAAGCTTATAATTTGTCCTGAAATGACTGAGAATTGCTTGATATTGATTTGACATGCTTTATTGCTGTTATTGCCTTGTAATCAGGTAAAAAGACCCTTGTAATTAGGGCACGGCTGTGATTGACCAAGAAAAGAGCTGTTAATGTTAAAAAACCCTTGAGATTAGGGCATGGCTGTGATTGCCAAAGAAAAGAGCTGTTAATGCCAAAAGATCCTTGAGATTAGTGCAATAGCTGTTTAAGCGCTCGCTGTTATGCATCGCTGTTACGCATGGCTCGACTGCCACTACTTGTATGCCTTCTCTTAGGCATATTTAAGTCCCTTACCCATGTGACTATGTTTAAGCACTGGGGTTCTCTTCATGTTTAGTTAGCTTCAACTTGACTTTTCTGTCCTCTTTTAGCTTCAGAGTATTAGTCTTCCTTCGGTTTGATTTATGTTCTAGTTATAAGTTTTTATTAATTTTTTCTTTGTTGTGACATTTTCAGGTGAACCCACAAGTTGCGGATTTACCCCTAGGCCAGCGTGCTTTATTTTATCATCTTTTTGTTCTTTTATTTTCTTTTAAAAGTAGATTTAGTATTTTATTATATAAAGTTAACTTTGCTGCTGATAATGATAACCTTTTGAACTGTTCCACTTTCTAGTATGTAAATCGCTATATTTAAATGTACAATCTTATTTAAAAACTTGCATAATTGTTTTAGTGCCGCCAACGAGTCCACTCTCTCCAAGAGAGAGGGGGTCGACTCTCTTTTATGTTAGGTATATATTTTTGTATTCCCTTCCTCGGCTGTTTAAAAAGTTAATAAACTATCTATATGTTTGCTAAGAAATTCTGACTCACTAAATTTCTTTATAACGTCACACAGTAGTCCCGTCACAACGTTTAGACTAGAGACAAACTAGAATCGGAAGTGCATATATACTGTATATGCAAATTAGCACCCCTCGCGGGAGCTTTGATTATGCTGTAAATTAAGACAGATTGATAGACATTCCATAAGTAAACAACATTTCCATACTCATTAGTACAACTATAGTTTTACCAAGGTCTGTGGAAGTAGAGAAGTCTGCCAACTTCCCTACCTGACCTGGATTGGGGACACTGTAGGCTATGAGGGTGGCGCACATGCAAGTACAGAGGCTGTTTTTGTTTATCTCAACCATTGTTGTCAAACCAAAAAGCAAAGACGAAAATGATAAAGTAACCAAAATTTATTTGTATAATTATCAAATCATACACTTAAACACAAAACAGATCAAGAATAATCATTTTTATTATAGGTATTTATTAAAATATTTACAATCTCAATAACTTTTGTTCTTTTTTAGCTTTCAAACTAGAATTTAAAACTTGATTAACTTGTCAAGAGCAGAAATAAAATCTTATGTTTATAATAAAATATATACAAGTTGCAGTGAATTTATTACATTGTTTGTTGCAGACAACTTTATAATGTACAAGAGTATCATTATTTAAAAGTAACTGTAATATTGTATCAAATCTTTTTTTAAAATTTTTAATCTTTTTAAATAATTTTTTAGGGCCCAGGGCCACGGACTAATGTGTTTTGGAGGCCCTAAAAATTATTAAATTACTAAAATATAATTTAATCAAATCTTTATTTTTAACTAAATAAAATATTTTAGAACTTGAGATCTGAGGCCCTAGACTAATACATTTTATGACCCTAAAAGCAAAATGATTAAAACGTAATTTAAAGAATTCTTATTTATAATATGTACTGCCAAATTAATTTCTGAGACTTTGGGCTTCCCCATGTAGCAAGGAAGGTTGCAAACACAGCTTATTTTGGTTACAACAGTTAAAATTGGTTTCAATCCAAAAAGGTAAAA
>JAQFZN010002440.1:0-11400 GCA_034687075.1 Geophilus carpophagus | reverse complement strand
TCTGTTCCTTCGCTGCTCGCGAGGAAACCTCGGCGATGACGTCATTTGTCCATGATTGGCTGAAGGTTTCGTGAATACTAATTAGTGGAGGGTGACGCCATCTGGTTTCAGGTAGTGGCGTTACCATGGTGACCACTGGTAACACCACAACATTTTGTTGGAGATAGTGTCAATTCGATGCGTTTTTATTATTAGTTTGTTTTTTATCTCTGTTTATTCTGTTGGGTAATGATTCGAGCTGTGGTCTAATTTGTATATGTGAGTGATGAGCAAACTACACCGGATTTACGTAGTTTTGTGCTGTAAATAAGGACAAATGATGACCAATCATCTATTTTAACTGTTTATTTTAAAGTATATATTGGTGTGATGAAAATGTGCTTAATATTTTTATTATTAGGATTTAAACACATGTTCTTGAATTAGTAAGTTTATAAAAGAATTATTAAAAATATTAAAAATTCATGTTTTTAATATTTAATGCAGTAGATCAGTGGTCGGTAACCTTTTTACTAGGAGGGCATATTTCAGAAATGCGGGAGTTTGGCGGGCACCATGGATGAAGAGGATTAATAATTAATGCGATATTTGACATTTGTTGTTTAAATGTCTAAAATTTAGAAATTATTTATATAAAATATTTGAATAGTGGCCACTTTAAAATTGTTTCGTGGCACCGTGTTGGCTACCCCTGTCGTAAAGGGTCAAATAGTAAATATTTTAGGCTCTGTGGGCTTGAAGTGCACTTTTTTCTTCTTTTGTGGTTCAATCCTTGAAGGGAAAGTCACTTTCCAGAAGGTGGAAATGATGCTTTTGATGTCATGACTTAAGAAAGTCAGCTTAGGAAAGTGATTTCTTTCTAGTGAGTTCTTTCTGGGATTCCCCTCCCGGGAAATCCCAGGAAATTTTTTGATTTTTATAATCTTGATTCCCAGGATTCATGTTTTAAATCCCGGAACATAAAGAATTAGAATGTGATTTTTCAATCTCTGTCCCAATCATCGCTAAGAAAGGCATTGATCATTCTGTTGATGTCTTAAGTTGTTTCAAAACTTATTTTAAAAATCCTGTTTTATTTTTTGTTTTATTAAAAAAAATTAAAATTAAATTTCCCAGTTTCTGGAAAATCCCAGGATTTACTAACTTTCCATCTCGACTCCTGGGATTGAAAAAACTGATGGGAACAGCACCCACTAGTTTCATCAAAGGCTTTTGGGATTTACTTTCCAGCACGTGCAAAATTGACTTCCACAATTGTGGAAAATGGCTGAACCAGCTGTTAAAAAAAGAGGCAACCAATGTGAATTTAGACAAAAGAAGAAGAAAAAATTGTCCTTTATCTTGTGGAAAACAGATAATTTAGTAAAGATTTGGTAAGTTGAAGCATGAAAAAGAAAAACGATGATACTGTAGGGTGGTTTAATCATGCTCTGCCTGTTGTCAAACAATTGCATTCAATCAGAAAATCACTTAATACAAAGTAACAAAAGGAAAGTCATTTCTGCTTTCAAGGATTGAGTGTACCTATTGACATGATGGTTATGCACTGATAATTAAGCATGAACAATATGTCCCAGAATAGCAAAATAAAAATGACATACACTCAGTTCTGTTTTTACACAATTTTGATTTAACACAAATTAGAAAATAAGTTTAATTCTTTCTTCATGCGACTTATTTTAATTTAACACGATCAATCAATGTAACCAAATATAACCAAAATGTCTCAGAGACGTTTTACGGCTGATCATTATAGAAGTGTTAATTATAACTGAAATATTCGTTCTTAAATCCACTTAAATCCACTTAAATCTTCTATTTTTCCATAGGTACAATGTATTTTTTTACACGAATTTATTTTTACACTTATTCTTTGGGAACGTATTTGTCGTGTAAAAACAGAATTGGGTGTAATATACAATTTATATGATGTTTTTATGATTTTTGCTTTGAAAATTAAAGCACAGTTCATCCACAAATTTCAGGAGACTCCTATCATGTGTCCAGATGATAGGAGTCTCCTGAAATTAGTTTCAAGAAAAAATCTGCTTTTCTTGCTTTTGCAAGGGCCTCTTAAATTGGGGCTTTAGGCAATTGCCTGCTTTGCCTTGTGCATAAAGTGACACTGACAGTGCATATTTTAAAATAATCTGATGTGCTGATGTAGGTCACTGCTCATTGCAACAACAAAACATCAATTTTTGTTGTTTTGGTCATGAATAACTCAAGGAATATACTATTCAAAAAGAAATGGTGCTAAGCCAACAAAGAATGCCAACATTAAAGGGTTTTTAATTAACATTCTCAAGGCTCAGAGGCAAAATTGAGTCTTAACAGTGCACCTCTAGACACCTGTAAAAAGATTTACTTGTTTGATTACTGCTGGGACTGTGTGCTTTCAATTACAAACACAAAGTAATGGAAATTGAAAATGCCAGGAAGTATGTGTACACATTTGAATGAAAAACAGGGTTTAGATCTAACTAATTGAGTGGAAAAGATATTAGAAAAAGCAGATAATAATTATGAAAATTAATAAATAAATTAAATAAATTGAATAATAATCACAAAAATAAAATTGAGAATACTAAAATATGCAGAAAAATGCAGGGAAGATGATGCTCATAGTAAAAATGTCATTAAAATGTTATGCAATTTTTTAAGGTAGTTGAAAATCAGAGTTCTGATGATTATTTTACTGAGAAGATTAAAAAGTTCATCAATAAAGCCTTAATTAAGAAAAATAACATGGAATAGCCAATATTAATAGAATAAAATGTACACAACTTTCTTTAAAAATTTTGCTTTAAATTAAATCTGAAATTATTATTTTTTGATTAATAAATGTTCGAATTTTATAACCATGAAGAATGTGTTGATTTGTTTGTTTATTGTTCTTTTATAATGTCAAAAGCATTAACTTTTTTATATAATAAATAAATTATTACAATAGAATTTTGATTTTATCTCAGCATACTAGTCATGTTCTAGTTACAAAAAGAAAAGAAAATTTAGCTAAGTCATGTGCATCCTTATGGAGTATGAATTTTTAAATTCTCCGATTTCCACTAATTTATTAAATAAATACTATAATATATATTTGTAGAATAATTTGAAGCACTTATTTCTAATTAGAACCCTATTAATAATCAGATTTAGAATAACAAACTTGAAATATTAGTAAATTAAACGTATAAACAAATTCGCCATTTTACATTTCCACTTTTCACCACCAGAATGCGCCGTACTCATTTTTATTGACAGCCATTGGTTTATAATCGAATCCAAACAAACTTTATTTCTTTTAGTTTAAAAATACATATTCTGTACATAAAATCAAAAAATAATTTTTAGATGCAAAAAAATTAAAATACATGAATATTAAGAAACAATGATAACTACATCGCAATCAGCTGTTACCTGACGTCATTTCCGTCAACAAAAGCACGCATAAAAGAGTCAGAAGCCATTGCTGACCTTCAGCTTGGTGCGCAATATTCCACCTTGTTCGTGCTGCTAACTAAACCAAATATCTACGAATGCCTTTTATTGGACAAGATTGGAGATCACCGGGTGAAGAATGGGTTAAAACGGACGAAGGATGGGAACGGAAAAAATTACTCGAGAGATTACGAAGGAATGTGCGACAGACGTGAGTAAAAATAAAAGTCAAAACAACACTTTAATATTATCAATTTGTAAACATAGAGATTTATAAATTTATATACATTTAATTAAGTAATAATTACAAGTTTTTTAATAATAATCTGATGTATTTAATTATATTATTTATTATTTATTATTGATTTAACGGTTTCTTTTTAATTTTGAGCTTTTGATCATTTTTCGCGATTTTTATAAAATTTTTCTAAATTTTTTATAATTTTTTTTAATTTTAATTTATTTATAAATATTAAAATGAAAGTTTAATTCAGTAAATTGTTTTATAGTTTTGGTTGAAAATTTTATTTTTTAAATATTTTCTAAAATTTTTATAAAATTTTTCTAAGTTTTTTATAATTTTTTTATTATTTTAAGTTATTTATAAATATTAAAATAAAAATTTAATTTAGTTTATTGTTTTTTAATTTTGGTTGAAAATTTGATTTTTTAAATATTTTCTAAAATTTTTCTAAAATTTTTCTAAATTTTTATTTTAAAATTATTAATCAATAAAAACAACATAAAAATTTCATAACTTATAAAATTCACTTAAATCCCATTTTATTAAAATTTTATAAAATTTTAATTAAAAAAAACCACAAAAACAAATTTTAAATCAATTCTAGATTCATAAATCATTTCTAAATCACTTTGAAATGATTTAAAATCACTCGAATGGCGCGTGTTTAATAAATCAATACTCGCACTAAATTCAAGGCCGCATTGTTTTAAATAAAAACAAAACGAAAATTAACATAACAAAGCACTTTTCGACGAAAAATAGAACAAAATTTAATTGAAACTTGACAACTTTTTCAATGTAATCAATTCAAGGTAAACAACTGAGAAATCCGTTTCAAGATCATCAACAATAATAATTTGCCAATAATTATCTCATATGTTTCCATGACAACCCGTTTAAACTCGAAAAGTTGGGTCAATAAAATTTAATTCACTTTTCTCATACTTAAATTAATTATTTAAGTCAAAAACCTTTGTTCTTAAAACATTCATTTGTTTTCGAAATAAAATGGAAAATTCGAAAAAAATGGTTGATTTAATTTTAGTTTGATGCACTGTTTTTTGTTTTTTTTGTTGATTTTTTTATTATTTTTGTTGTGTTGTTGAGTAGTTATGCTTAAGAGTTATTTAAGGTTACATGCTCTATTTAATTTGGTTTTATTGTTGTTGTTTTATGTGGGAAAGGAGTTTGGAGTTTTGAGGAATGAAATTGAAGTTTTTTTAAAGGGAGTGTTTTGATGAGATTAAATAGAGACTGGATTTAAATGGAGCGCTGTTGTGATTATTTTTGTGTTGTTGTTAATGGAGATGGTTTTGATTAAATTGGTTATTTTGATTTTTGTTGAAAATGAGATTAATGTTAGAAAGTAGAAAAATATTAAAAAATTGGAAAATTAAATGGAAAATAAGGAAATAATTAGAAAAATAATTGGAAAATATAATAAAAGTAAAAAAATAATCAGAAAAATAATAGGAAAATTTAGAAAAATACCAGAATAATTTAGAAAAATGCCAGAAAAATTTAGAAAAATATCAGAAAAATGTAGAAAAATATTAGAAAAATATAAGAAAAATTTAGAAAAATATTAGAAAAATATAAGAAAAATTTAGAAAAATATAAGAAAAATTTAGAAAAATATCGGAAAAAAAAGAAAGAAATAAGAAAAATTAGAAAAAAGTAAGAACCATTTAGAAAAAGTTTAGAAAAATAAATTAAAAATGAGAAAATTTGAAAAAAATAAGAAAATTTAAACAATTTAAATTTATTTGGAAAATATCAACAAATAAATTACATTATACTTGTTTTCTAAAAAAAATTCAAATTCCAAAAATTCTAAAACTTTTCTTGCATACTGTGTATATATAAAAACTTAAACCTTAAGAGCATAAATCAAAAAGAGAAACAAAGTAAGATTCGAGATAAAAGATGACATTTGATTCAATCTTGATTCTATTCAATGAAACCACATGATTAAACCTTTAGAAATATTTTTAGAAAAGCTTAGCTTATGGCGCAAAGGCTGTGCCCTACTTTACTTCTTATCTTAATCTCTGATTACTCTCATCTTGCTACCTCATTAAATACCTAATGGACATGATGGCCAGCTGCTAACACATACAAAAATATACATCACAATGCAAGTACAACAATAGAATTGAAGTTGATGAAAATTTTTATGCAGTTGAATCTATGTGAATCTTGTTAAATCACGATAAATCTTTATCAACTGAAGAAAAAAGTTTATTTCGAGATTTGAAAATTTAATACATTGATGTAATAAATCACTAAAAATCAATCGAAATCTTGGTAAATCATATAGATTTCGAAAATCTCGGTAAATCAAATTTCAAAATATTTACAAATCGACGAACATTGTTGTGTAAAACCATTAAATTGTTGGATTTACAAAGATTTACGTGATTTACAAAGATTTACGTGATTTACAAAGATTTACGTGATTTACGAAGATTTACATGATTTACATGGATTTACACAATTCACATGATTTACAAGATTTACAAGAATTTACACGATTCACACAATTTACATGATTTACAAGGATTTACACAATTTACATGATCTACAAGAATTTACAAGAATTACAAAGATTTACACGGTATTCAAGGATTTACAAGGATTTACACAATTTACAAAAATTTATATGATTTAAAAATTCTTAAATAGTAAAAGAAAATTTACTAACTTACGTAAATCTATACAAATCTTTTTAAACTCACTTAAATCACGTTAAATCAATAGAAATCTTGAAATCACATCACTAAATCAATACAAATCAAACACAAACAATTTCTTTTAAAAATCTCCTTGAAATCAAGTGTATTCTCCATTCAGGCAATCATATTTTTTCATATCTTTCTCAAGTTAACAGAAATTAGGAATCCAACCTTGTGACAATTGAAAAATGTCAATGCCAAACTAATAAGATGAGGCTTAAATAATTAACCTTATTGCAGAAACAATTTTATCACCAGGAGGAAAGAAGAAAATAAATAAACACATAAACCAAAATAAATAATTCTAAAAAAAATTACATAATTAACTTATTTCTATCTCTATTTACAATTACTGTAATTATCATATTGTATAACAAATAAAAAGATTATTAACCATAAATTCATTGTTTACTTTCAACCGCCATATTGCATTTTATAAACCACTAACAAAACACTCACTAAATAAATAAATAAATAATTAAATAATTTATTTATCTCATCAAATTTAACACATTTTCATTGAATCTACATTTTACAATATTTACATAAGTAAAAAAATCGCCATCTTTGAAGGAAAATAAACATTTACAAGGAAAATGGCGGTATTGAGTGGTTCATCCTTGAATTTGTGAAGGTCAAAATGTAGGCGGGGGTGGATTGGTGCAACCAGTTGAGGTCCTCATCCTTCGGCACGAGCCATTTTCTATTTTTCTTTTTTTAATACGTAATAGATTTCAACATCAGGCGGAGAAAGAAAATTACGAAATAAAATGAAATAAAATGAAATCACATTTTATCTACACTCATTGTTTAAGTTTCAGTTTCGTTGTGTTTTATTTGTTCATTTTTAAATTTTAACGGTTAAAATTTAAATTTTTAAAATAAAAATTTAAAATCCAAAGGAATAAATCAGAAAATGACGTCGGTGGGATCCATCAAGAGGATCGGAGGGCGTTCACTCGAAAGGTGAACGAATGAAGCAAAAAGTTGGATTTTATCCAAAAATTTATTCCTAAACACAAAATAAGACTGATCATAAATGACGTCATTGTTTACACTCGCAGATGTGAGATTCGATAAAAATATAGGTCGTAACGCATAGTTAACGAAAAAAATTAAGGAAAAGTTCGACAGATGTTGTTTAAACTTGTGAATCAAATGCATTGTGTATGGGGGCGATGAACTCCGGGGTCATGAAGATGAAGAAGAAAAAATAAAATGTGAAATTATGAGGGCGGACAGGTGAGGTGACTTTAAGAGGTGAGTCATACACGAACCAAAGGGAAATATAAATGGAGATTCGGGTCAGACTTGTTTTCGCTTTGAAACGTTTTCAAAACGGAAAGTAACAATAAATTTTAAACAGAAAAAATTTAAAAATACAATCGTTACCGTCTTTTCTAATTTTAGATTTGACTTTCATCATCTCGTGATTCATCTCGTTGTGCAAACAAGTGCTAACGAACGAATGTTAGGTTTAATTTTTTGAATTGAAGTTTAATTTGTTATTCATTGTTATTGTTACGTCTCATTAAGAGATGTCGCTTTCGTGGAAATGAAATTTAAACTAATTGGTTGCTAAGCAACGTTATTTTTATTGTGTTTTAAAAATATATATTAATAAATTAATTATAAAATCATGTCACATTCGTAATTAAATTCGTGCTGCAGATTCATAAGCGTTAATTTGAACTTGAAACGAGTTTTCAAGTTGCTTAGCAACCTTTAACAGAATGGCGGATAGCAATGGCGGTTGTTATTTTGTTTTTACTATGAAGATATGCAGTAACAAGATCGGTGTTGCTAATCAGCGGAACGAAACTGGTGCTTATTTATAATAGAATTGAACGTGAGTTGGTGTTAATAAGTTTAACAAATTGAACGTGAAGGAAATGAAGTTAGGAGTTTTTAATGGAGTAAATTACACACGTGTATGGAGATTATGTAAGAAAAATGAAATTAAATTGAACTAATTTTTTAATTTTTTTTCCTGTTTAGGCTCGAGTTGGAACACAGCATGAATAGCAATGAGAAGATTGATGAGATTTTATGCGTGAGCGAAGAGACGAAATTAAATGGTAAATGAAATTCGATTGAAAATTCAATTGGCTGGAAGGATAAGAACAACAAGTTGTGTTTGTTCATGGGAATTATTTTTCTTATTCGAGTTTCGGTTTGTTGACAAGGAAATGTCAAAGGATAATGTATAAATATTAAATGAGTTTGAAAATGTTTATGTTTAATTACATTATCGCTGGATTTGTGTAGAAAATCAATATTAATTTTGGAAATGAGTTAGTACAAGTTGAATCTAATTAATGTTAATAATAATTTGAATAATCTCAAAAAATATTTAATAAATCTTAATAAATCTCAAATTTATTCATAATTTTGGTAAATCTTTCAACATTTTCCAATTTTTTTAAAAAAATTATTCAAATCTTTATTCTCACAACATTTTTGTAACATTTCTATGATTGACTTGATCTAAATTTGACATTTATATTTTATAGTTGGTGATGAATCCTGGCAGCCATTTTGTCCAATAACACTGAAATGCACACGTGAGGTGAGTTGGAATAACTTTTTCTCACATATGTGCTTGAATTCCCACTATGGGATGAGCAATTCCATCTCCCAATCCTCATTTAAGGTGAACTGAAGATGTTTTCATATCCAATACTTACTTGAAATTTCTACCTGATTCAGACCGTATTACTTTTTATTCACCTAAAATGGGTCACTCACACACCACGTGTTATCTAATGCATCTACTATTCCAACGTAAGTGCTAAAATTCCCTGGAAGAAAGATAAATTAATGAAGGCTATAAAATTTAAACGGAAACAAGAAAAGCGCTGTAAAACGCAGGATCGCTCGATAATTTTTAGATGGGATCTCGAAGCCAATTTTCGAAACTGGCCTAAGTCGAATGGGAAATGAAAGATGAAGTCGAATAGAGTTTTCTGTTAAAAATGGGTATGAAATTGCATCCTAAATATTGGGAAAACTAAATGGATACAATCAAAACATGAATTTATTTTTTTCTTTGAAAATCTTAAAAATCTCAAAAAATCTTAAAAATCTCAAAAAATTTTAAATAAATTTTAATAAATCTTGATAAATCTCAAAAAATATTTAATAAATCTCAATCTCAAAAATGTTTAATAAATCTTAATAAATCTCAAAAAATATTTAATAAATCTCAATCTCAAAAATGTTTAATAAATCTCAATCTCAAAAATGTTTAATAAATCTTAATAAATCTCAAAAAATATTTAATAAATCTTAATAAATCTCAAAAAATATTTAATAAATCTTAATAAATCTCAAAAAATATTTAATAAATCGAAATAAATCTCAAAAAATATTTAATAAATCTTAATAAATTTAAAAAAAATATTTCATGAATTTTAATAAATCTTCAAAATTATATTTTAAATCTGTAAAAATCATTAGTACAATATTAAAAAATGTAACTTCATAACGACATATCAAATTTATTGAAATTAAAGCCCCACTACTATTTGAATAAATGCATTAAATTGTTACAGAATTATTTTGCTCTCAACTCAACCAAAGGGAGTTGAGTGTATGGATGCACATCGGAGTAATTAACCTTTTATTGGTTCATTTCTGTTGGCAATGGAAGAAACATTACGTAACAAGTAGTGTAAATGTACAAATGACTTTTTTGTGTCATTTGGCCATGCGCCTAAAGTAATAATTCAGCCATATTGTCAAACAAACTTGCATTCATCTGTTTTTATTGGTACATTTAGTTGTGGGAGAAAATTTGTTAGAATAAAGAGAAAGAAAATGTTGAAACCTCATATTTGTCTGTCAAAGCAAATAAAATTTGTCACAAAGTATAAATAATGTATGAAACATTTGACAATGAATTGTGGTTTTTTTCTTGACTCAAAATCTAATTCAAACCCAATTTGTAAAGTGAAGTAATTAAATGAATTCAATGTACATTAAGTGACATTCAGATAGATTTAAAAAGAATTTGAAATGTCGCTTTGTTAAGGCACAAAATGTCTTGACAATTTCAAATTTCAAACCACACGAGAAACAGTTCTTGTAACCAGAAATGCTTTCTTTCTCGCTACACGATCAAATTAAAATAACAAATTGACTACATTACTAGTTGGCTCATAAGTTGGCTTGTAATCTATCTCATAATTTGGCATATAAACTGGCTCATTATAAACTGTCTTATAAGTTAGCTTGTAAGCTATCCTATTTCAAGCCACCTTAACCATTGGGCTAAAAGGGCTACATCCCTAGGGACGCCATGCACCAAGAAGCGCCATGGGGTGCCATGGGGTGCCATGAGGTGCCATGAGGTGCCAAGGGGCGCCATGAGGTGCCCTGGCCAGCACCATCTCATACGGTTTTTTAATATTTTTTAAGTTTGCCCAGGGCGCCTAAATGTGTTAAGAGGGCCCTGTGAGTTATGTCATTATAAGTCAGCTTATAAGCTGCCCCTATGAAAAAGGTTTCCGCAGAATTCTGCAGAATTCCACATAAATTTGGGTAGTTTTTATGCAGAATACTTTCATATGGGTGTCTATAAGTTGGCTTAGAAGTAGGGATGTGCTGGATATTAGAGAAGTATTCGGTATTCGATCCAAAATTAGCTACTCAACATTCGGCCCAATACTAAAGTCAGACTATTACATATTTTTTTAATATATTTTTATTATATATTTATTTATATTTATATTCGATCGAATATTCGATCGAACATTTGTTTGATTTTTGAATATTCGATCGAATATAAATATAAATAAATATACGAGGGCTGTTTTTTTTTTCAACCTCCGATGGGCTATAAAAAAAAGACAAATTTACTTAACATAATACTTTTATTACCAAAAGTATGGCAGGGTATTCTTTATTTCTCTACATAATTGCCAAAACGATTGAAACATTTGTCAAATTGTGATAAAAGTTTTTTGATGCCTCTGTCAA
>JAQFZN010002439.1:0-11401 GCA_034687075.1 Geophilus carpophagus | reverse complement strand
TGTGTTTTGTTTCATTAAGTTGACATGAGTATATACTAGAGTTTTCTGTTACAAATATATATATTTATGATCATAAACATAATTTGGTGTTATAACTACAAGAAGTCCAATAGTTTTAAGTCAATGTGCAAATTACTTAGTTTGGAATAAAATTATTGCATAAGTAATAATGGTGGTAAACACCTGTAAAATTTAACCAAATAATTGATCAATTGAGTTACTCAAGAATATGATTAACTTACATTTAATAAAGTATTGGAATTAATTGAAAACAATCCAGATACATCAATTCCAATGTTAGTTGAATTAAAAAGTAAGTATAAATTGTTGTAGTTAAACTGAAAATAAATGTTTAAACTATGATTACAATGTAGATAGGTAACTATATTTAAAAAAATACTTCACATCCATTTATAGGCTTTAAAATAACAAAGTATTCTGTTATAGATATGGTCTGTTAAAGATTAGAAATTAAATATGTGGTATTAAAAAATACAGAATAAATCCATAGATTAAACTGACCTTTTTTTGAATATCTGCAGCATGTTTATACAACATATAAAAATGAATTATTCCAATTAGAGGAAGTGGCAAAGTAAAAAATTTATTAGAATTTATATTCAATAATTGTCGAACAGAAATGCATATGTTGCATGTAATGCTCATCCACCAGATTAATATTAGAGGAGATAATACTTGTGAAAGCTCCATTGTTAGTTGTTTAATTCTTAAAAATTTTTTTTCCAATTTGAGGATTTCACAACTGTTAATTTTTTCAGTATTTTCAATTTTTTTTAGTATTTCAGCAAGGATTTGTTGAAATTTAAGAGCATATATTATGCAAATGTATTCAAAGAAGCAATAACACAAACTGATAAAAAAAAAAGATGTGATGCAAAAAATTATATTTGTTAGTGAAAAGAGTACTACAGACAGTGATAACAATTGTTTGGTTTTACAAGTATTTTCTGATCCCATTGATAAGAAAAGACAAATTTGTTTTGCATTAAGACTTTTTGATGTGTATAAACACTCAAGTAATGTGTACAGAATATGCAGAAGTATTAATATACTTATTTTACAAACTAGGATTTTCCAGTGGTGTTTAGAAAATTTCCTTTTAACTTGCAGAGATGTTAAATTATTGAAAATATAAGAAATTTTAGCTTTTTTCCAAAATAACACAATATATGTGATGATTGAAACTAGGTATGTTGTCTGGTAAAATGCATAAAGAATAATTACATCTACACTTTGATGAGAATTTGTAAAAGCTGTAAGTATTATTATTCCATGTATGACTATTACAACTTGGCAGGTTACAATGAAAAGAACAATAAAAGATGTGATAAATTTTCTCTTTCCTAATGAATTTTCAAAATCAATTCCAAATGGTAAGAAAAGATATTTGAATAGTTTGTTACTTTTACTGATATAATTTCTTGTGAGAGATACAACTGAATTCATTTTTAGCTGCAAAATGAAACTGTAGATAATATTTCTTCCAGTTGCAATGGAACTTTAAATGACTTTAGTATCTAGCTACTCCTATAAATGATACACTAATGATACTTTTGTTTGATTTTCTTAATGTACATATTTGAATTGTCCTGTACCTGCATTCGATATTTGGCATTATCTTGATTATTTTTCTTTTCTTGATTCTTGGTTGAACTAAGAGAAATGATAGAGTATAATTGATTTTGTGTCATGGATAGAATTCTATGAATGATCCATACCAGATAATAAGTGATATTAAAAATGAAAAGTGTAAAAATGGATTACTTTTTCTTTACTTAATTTGTGCCATAACAAGAACATCTTAAGAGTCATTTAGTTTGAAATAAAACTACCGCATAAGTTAAAATGGTAGCAATAACTATGACTGCCATTAGGACTACCTGGCATATTTGGGTATGTCAAGTAGTGTTCTAGCAGGCACTAATAAAATAGGACTCGGATTGTATTGAGTTAGAATACCTTGCTTTATTCATTGCTAAGAAGATCCCCAAGTGGACCTCTTAGCCTGCACTATCAGTACCGCTGACATAGTCAGCGCCATCCAAATCCCCAATCCATGACCATGCCATTTGACTGGCATGGCCATGAAGATATGAAATTACTCCATGGCCAATGGCCAAGGGGTTAAGGTTGTCTAAGTGCCATAGAGCAACTTACTGGGAAGGCCCGAGTAAGGAAGCTTCATTGGCAAACAAGTCAGTGTTGAGAGACTCATTTTTCTAACACACAACTCAAGTCTCTATCAACTGTTTGCAGGCGATGGGAGATGTTCTCTCATCAAAGGCAAGTAGGAGACTAACTGTGCCTCAGCTTAGGATTAAGGATCATGGTTGTGTCCTATTGGTTGGTCTATGTCACGTGACTGCCTTAGGGCATAATGTTTAAAAGGCCGTCACAAAATCAACTACTTCTGACTTTTTCTTTACTTCTGCAAATTAGGCACTCCCAATAAATGCATATCTGTTCAACAATTATGGAATTTAAATTCTAATAAATTGTTTACTTTGCCACTTCCTCTAATTGGAATAATTCATTTTTACATGTTGTATAAAACATGCTGCAGATATTCACAAAAAGGTCAGTTTAATCTTAGATTTATTCTGTACAGTCATACCTCAGTATACGGCCGCTCTTTATACAGCATTTTGCTATAATGGCCTTTGTTAATTATAGCACTTTTTTGATTTACGGTCCATGATGTTTCGTTATACAGCCGACAAAACATTGTAGGCCGTAAATTAAAAAGTGCCATAATTAACAAAGGCCGTTATAGCAAAATGCCATATAAAGAGTGGCCGTATACCAAGGTATAACTTTATTTAATGATTGTGTATATAAGGGTTGGAATTCTTTCTGCAGATTCTGCAGCTCAATCCATGGCTTTTTCAAAATCTTCTGGTAATAACTTTTTTCCTTGATAACGAGGATGCAATATATTTGCCAAATAGTGTGCAGGAGTAAGTGCTTGTGTTTCTCAGTTTAAAACTTTTTTTCTAATATTGCTTGAAACTCTAATTTCTGATAATTCTTTAAATAGATCTTTCTATGCATTCACTGCATCTGCAATAGTGCTACAATCTTGTTTAAGTTTATCTAAGGCAATAGAAATAGGTTTAAGTTTGCATAGTAAATCTTAACGATTTCATTTAAGTGCTATCATCACTGATTTATAAATGTTTTTATCTATATTATTACGATTGTATTCACATATTGTTACAATTGCCAACCAGCTTGCAAGATAAATTTCTAAACAATCACAAAATGAATTCCAATGAACATGATTTGGCAAAACTAATTTGGGTTTTCCAATATCCTTATGGGGGTATATTATTCGCCCCCCAAAAAGACTGGAATCACCCCAAAAAGAACTGGAAGCACTGGAAAAAAAATCAAATTTACCAATGTGAAAGAAGTGGAAAGCTAATGCGAAATATTCATATTTCCACTGAATGTAAATTTATTGTAAATTTATTGTGAATATTTATATTTCCATCGATTGGAATTGATTGGAAATTTATTACATAATGTAAAACTATTGAAAAAATAATATTTATCAACTAAAAACATGATGTAAAACTGTTGAAAAGATAATGGAAATATAGAATGGAAATATGTTGCTTTCCAATTGTAAATGTGTTGACAAACAACATTTAAGTTGATTAGAAAGTTACATTTACACTCCAAAAATAAAGTCTTTTCATTAGATTTACATTCACTTTATTCATTATAAATCTGATTTTTTTTCGAGTGAAGCTTTTTCAGTTTGATTTATTTTGGAGGAAAATTTAGTTTTTTTTTTAGGGGGGAAGTTCAGGTTTTTTTGGGGGGCGATTAAATGGAATCCTATCCTTATACAATTGAAACCCCTTAATAAACTTGCTAAATGATTATTTTGGAAATATTTAACTATTTTTACAACACTTGGTTATACAGAAGGTAATTGAATATTTTTAGCTAGTAAATTAAGTAAATTGGCTGAACTACCATACATAATAATTTTTTCTTCACCTAATTCTGTTTCTAACAGACATCTCATTTTTGTTACATTTGCTGCATTATCAGTGACGAAATTTCCAACTTTTAATATTAAACATTGTCTTACAATTAGCAAAAGAAAATTTAGCTAATTCACAAAGATATTGATGATCAGAAGAATCTGTTGTATCAACTAAGTATGATTGACCATTGCAGGTTGTAATGCTAGTGCAGACAATTAGATCATTGTGAATATTCCTCCAGCCATCCAAACTCATGCAAACATTAGCTCCTACAGGTTTATTCTCAAGTTTTAATCTTTTTTTGTTGTAGACAGTACCTAAAAGATTATTCCCAACCTGCATTTCATTAAGAAATTTGTAACCTGGTCTCAATTTAGACACAGTATTGATAAACCTTGGGTGTTCCACAAACCAAACAGGAATGTTTGTTGCGTAGATTAAATGGGAAATTTCTTCATCCAGTTGTGACTGCCTTTCGGGCTGCTTGATGTATTTGGAGTACACGAAGTCAGCTAGAATAGCAGACACGAATAAAGCGGATTCAGACTAGTGATTAAGTCATAGATGTTTATTAGATATGATGATAAAGGAACCCTCTAATTACCTTTACTCCGCTCATCGCATCGCTGACAGAGTCAGCGCCATCCTGAATCCTGTTGCCCATGCTCGTCACATTGTGGCAAGCCATGATGATGTAAAAGCTGGAACCATGGCTCAATGCCATGGAACTTGTGGTGATCAAGTGCCTAAATAGTAGTTATCAGGAAGACCTGAATAACTATGTCGAATAGGCCACATAGCCATCTTAGAGGGACTCATCTCTCTTAAAAATGGCTAAGTCTCTATCTTATGTTGAGACACAGAACGGAGCTCTACTCTGTTCGGTGTCCAACTCTAGACTAGACAGACGACTGAGGCTCTATTATGTGTCTCACAGGGTCACATGATCGGGAGGCTGGGCCTCCTGATGTGCCCTAGGTAGTGGGTGTAAGGTCTCGTGACGACCTTGGGACGTGTGTCAAAAAGGCTGTCACACAGTTCTTCTTTTTGTGCAGTTAAACTTTTAATCAAATGACTATCTAATTTTTGTTGTGTAGAGGTGCATGTTTTTTTTTGTAAAGGTTCATCTCCAATGTTGTTAATTTCATTAAAAGTTTGTATTTTACAAACCATTAAATGTTGTTTCATGCGATCAACAATTCCCTGCATTTCTTTCTTACATTACTTACACGTAGCTCCTTTTTCTGTTTTTTTTAGTATCAATTTCTTCATAATTTTGCAGAATAGGATCTCATTTAAGACTAGAAACAAACATGAGTATTTCAATTCAAAATGAATTTAACTACTTTTACAGTGATTTCTGACTATGTTGGAATAGCAATATGATTGGTTAGCTTATAAATTTACTAATTTTTAATTTAAATCAACTTAAAATTTGCTGATTTAAATCATCCACCCTGTTGTAAATCCATTTTGTAGTGTTTTGATAAACTGTATTGTCTTGTGTCCACTTTATTACAAATTAAACCCAAGACTTTTATTAACAATTTTATTATTCCATTAAAATGTTACAGTTTGATTTTGACTATTATTAATCAAATAACAAACTGCAATTGAAACAACAGCTTAAATAAAAAGTTAAAATTCAATATATTTAGGAAATGCAAAAAATAAAACAGCTGTGAACATCTTAATCCTCAATCTTCATAAGCATTATTAAGTTGTTCAGCTTTTTGTTGATAAAACAATAGAATATGTTATTACTGTTCACTCACTCCACATCAAGTCAAAAAGTGCCCAAGTCTACAGGCAATTTTCATGTATATATAAAATTTATAACGGAAGTTCTTCATCTTGTTACAACTTGTAGCAAATAGATCCAAGAAATTAAAACACAAAGCAAATGTAGTGAACCATTATGTGATATTGATCGTCCTGTAAAAATAGAAATAAAAGAATCAATTCAATTTCATATCACAAAGATTTATTATGTTTGATGCTATAAATCAATATGGCTGACTTGTATATAGTCTGTGGTTACTTTGGATTTATTTATTACTGCAAGATCAGAAATTTATTCCATGTATATGTATGATATGGAAATTTCTCTCAATTTTGATGGGACCATAAGTCAATAAGGTTACAAATCTATAAAGTAAGTGAATGACTTGAAATTTATTTACCTAATGATACAGAGAAGCTTGCTTGTGTAATATTAAGCCAAACAACTCCATCATCAATTCCATACGAATTTTTGACGAGAAAAACAAACTCTCCAGAATCTTCTTCTTTTACTTCTAAAATATCCAGAACTGTTTTGTAACAGTTTAGCAAATCAGAATACTGAAAGAAGATAATTGTGAGTGAATGCTGTGTAAAAATTAACATAAAAACTTGTAATAATTACTTTCGTAACATTTCTGGCAGTAAATCTTCCACTTGTTTCTCCTGGTTTGAGCACTAATGACTGCACAATCCAATAAGCACGAGTTGGGATTGGGTTGGCACAATACTGAATTGTAATGCTTACTGATTTGCCAACGATAGCAATCAGTGTTTGATTGAGAGGTTCCACAGATGGCTTTCCTGAAATAAAGTTTATGTGAATGTGTGAATATATACAATTTTAAGATAGGAAATTACCTGTAACCACTACCTCCACATTTCTAGTTGAAAGATTGTCTTCTACACGGTTCCTTGTGATGCATTTGTATATTCCAGCATCGTTGTAAAGAACATGATCAAAACGTAAATTATGTTCGGAAGCAACGTTTTCAAGTCCACCACCTTCTTTTACTCTGTTGAAATTATAATATTTGAATAAATATGTTGAAAAATAAAGTAAAAATATTCGTATTGAGTGTTTACTTAGCCCAACAATAAGACTGGAAGGCATCTTCTTCCGAGGCACATTCTAACATTACAGCGCTTCCTAATCCAATTTGAATCTGAGGTGGCGGCGGTTGATCCGTAATTTCAGGTATGTCGGCTAAAAAAATATAACAATTGTTGAATTATAACAAACATCATGTTTTATTAAAACAAAAAAATAAGCAGAGAACTTTTAGAAACAGTTTTTTTATTAAAATTGTTTCCAGCTGCAGCCACAAGATGGCGTTAGGTGACCATAATGATGGCTGTTCAAGAGGTTAAATTTATGAAGTGTCAAGTTACTTGAAATTTATATTTTTAATATTTGGTGTTAATGGTTCACTGCATATGGATATAAAGTTATCATTTTGCTAAATCTGCAACTTTTTAAACCTATTTCTTAAAAAAACTTTCCCTAGCTAAGCTAATTTTAGTATGATGAAGGAATTTTTTATGTTTAATAATAAAAAAAAGAGGTGAAATAAATTAGTTTTTATTGAGTTGGACAGAAGAAAGAATGGTTGTCTTCTAACCCTATCTTTTAACCTAATGAGAACTGTCATCTTTCACAAAGTTTATATTACACATTTTATGCTTTAGTTTCTACAATTATATAAAATTGTAGGAAATGACTAACACATAAAATGTTAAGCTTAGTCACACTGCATTTTATCAAAACTTTTAACCTAATAAACAAATAAATAAATAAATAATTACTTTGCATATAGCAAGGAGATGTTTCTTTATTTTCGTTATCATTGAATGCTGTTGCACTTGTTGTAGTCTTGCATGCGTCTGAAAAAAAATTACTCAGTAAAGTAAAAGTTAGAACATGAATTTTATATTACAAAATAAATATCAATTAAAATATAGATCACAAAAATCAATTAAACTATTGATATGAGACTAAGCCACAAGCATGTCACTTTAATTCCTCTGTGACATGTCCAACAGATTTGAATCTGATCGAAGAAAACAGATCTAATTTAAATTTATCAGATAACAGAAAATTTCTTGATCAAATCAGACTCAAACCAGATCTGACAAACATAAATTTAGCTACATCGAAATTTTTATTTCAAATCAAGTTGTAGTATTTTCTCGTTCTTAAACATGCTAGGTTTAATTATACTTGTGAAATCTGTCAGAAGCTACAAACACCATTAATAGATGGCTGTTTTGTGAAAATATTTTTTTTAACTTTATTTTTTAAACCATAAACAAAATTTCTAACTAACTACTTACACCGAACATTTAAAAAGTATCCAAAAGAAGCAAAATGGCCAAACTCGTGATAAGTGGAACATCTATACCATCCAGCATGTTCCTTACTAATTGAAGAAAAGTTAAGATATCCTCCACCAGATTCAACATGAGTTGAAAGCGGTGCATCATCTAATTCAAAACAAACAAATCAATATTCGAATCTGTAGTACATCCTTAACGTAGCGTAATGGTAATAATTATCAATATACATCAATGCAAACTTACCTTTAACCCATTGAGGAATACTGGTAGGATTAGCATCGACTTCACATTTTAAAGACACAGCAATGCCTTCTCTGATAGGATAGCCAAATCCTGGCGTTCGACTGATGACAAATGAAGGAGTGTCTGTAAGTATTAATGTTATTAATGCTACTAAAAGTGATAATTATTCTGGTTTTCAAACATTTTATAAGCTGAGTTATTCAAAGGTAAGTTCATGATGAAGAAGAAAAAAACCTAATTAACGTTATGAGAAATGATGTTACCAGTTTATTTTTTCATTTTCTAATTTATTTTGTTTTTACAATCAGATACATTTCATAGATTTCATAAAAATCTATTAAGTTATCAAATTTCTCATTATTTTAGGCATGTATCCAGTATTTAGTTACATTTTCTTTTCCGCTTGTTTTTCAAGTCGGAATGTAAACAACATTATCTTCTATGTAGATTCTTGCTATTGTCTCAAGTTAACAAGAAAAACAATGGCTGTGGTTGTTTTAAGGAGCTTTTATAGCTTTATGTAGTAATCAGTACTAACAAGGAGTTATGATGTTGCCCTTAAAGTTTTTTTTAGTTTGTATAAACTAAATTTAGAAAATAATTTGTTGCTATAAGTATTTATTTTTATAAAATGTTTCTTCAAGTGAAAGATTGATTGCGGCAACAAACTTTAAGTGGTTGTGTAAACATCATCTCACATAGAATTTCTCAAATTTCATACTCATTTACAACTACTTCAGTTCGAGTATAAAATAGATAAACAAATTTTTAAAAATTCCCATCTTATCTCATTCTCAAGAACATTGCACATCTTGTGGCATACTTATACCTTTCATCACTTGAACACACTTGATCGAGCTATTTTTATTTGTGTTTAAAGAATTTTCTAATATAAAAACAATAACAAATCCTTGACCATGGATAAAACTATATACAGTGGGGTAGTTGAATAAATCAATATTATTTAATTATTTACATTTTTTTTTGGAAAAATCTTAATATCTCAGCAAATCTTTCCATAAAACCATTTTTATTATCTGAAACTCCAATTTGTAACCACTAAACATCAGTCACGTCATATCATTAGCTTCTATTTTTATAGAAGCTAAATTGATATCATCATGCACAATATGAAAAATAAATTAAGGATTCTCTCATGATTCTTGTAAGTAACTATTGATGTTTTTCTGTTATCTCAATTTCCCTTTATACGAATTTTTTTCCCCTGCTGACACAAAAGATTGTTAGCAGTCATTTTATGCTGACTGAAAATAAAAGCATTTGCCAAGTCTCTATATATTCTCTCCTCACTTGATGGTTTAAATATCGAACTTGCTATCTTTAGGAGTCACTTGAGAGCTGATGGCTCTTACTTCAATACAACCAATAAAAGCAAAAGAGAGTGCTGATGTTGTCAATTAAATAAATAATATGCTGTTTTAAAGATAAACTAAGCTTCTATTAATATTTTAAGGTTCCGGGAAATGTACATATCTATAAAAGCAAATCTTTTATCAAGTTTTAATGTAAATAGTAAAGAAAATAAGATATTGTACAAGAAATACATAAAAACAGAGATCCAAGCTGAGTTTTTAAATAAATTATTCACGGAATATAGGCCCTTGCAATCATGAGCTACCTTGCAGAGCCCATGGCCATTGGATTTGGTGCAGTTCTTCTGAGGTGCATGTTAGGCCTTTTACTGCTTGTTTTAAATGTTAGCAGGGCAGAAATTACCTCAGTTTCTAACTTAAGTAATCTCTTATATAATAAAACAAAGAAGCGAAGTAATAATTCGATACTGCAACTTTTTTTCATTCTCTCTAATTGCATACAATGTAAATTCTTTCACTGTAAAACATGCTCATGAGTTGCTTTGAAGATATAAAATCACTATCCATTGTAAAAGTTAGTCCCATCAAATAAAAAGTGAGATAATGCAAAAGTCCATGTTGGTTTGAAATGTAAACATTGCTTTATTTAGATTAGAATAATTGTAAATCAATAGGAATTAAATAA
Source organism: Geophilus carpophagus (assembly GCA_034687075.1). Classification (NCBI taxonomy): domain Eukaryota; kingdom Metazoa; phylum Arthropoda; class Chilopoda; order Geophilomorpha; family Geophilidae; genus Geophilus; species Geophilus carpophagus. The sequence goes on along the minus strand of JAQFZN010002439.1, from coordinate 1,001 downwards.
GGATGCTTTTCTGCATTACCAAACTCAATATGGTGCTTGAAAAGCAAGTTGAGAAGACTGAACCAAGTTTCCTTGGAGCTGATAAAAGATACAGTACTTAGTGTTCATAGTCTGACAGGATGATACCTGATATTGTATTAGTGGCAAAGTGCATTAACATATCTGCAAAAAGTGTTAAAATCCCACTCAGTAAGTTTTATCCTTTTAAAACTTTTGTGTGAAAACAGACTCTTGACTGATTAATACAGAATTAATGAAAACTTGGGATAAGTTACCAAGTTACAGATAATACAACCCTGAAAAAAAATAGGAAAATATGGCATTTTGAAAATATATTTTATGGTAGGAAACAGTGTTGTGATCAGTTATGTGTAACTTGCTAGATAAGCTTAGTGCAGCTGGTCAATACCAGTGCCATCAAAAAGAGTTTTTCACAGCTGACATACAAGTGTTTATGATCCTGTGGATCCAATCTCAAATCAATATGTTGGTATTAACCAGGTTCATCCCACTGCTGTATGTTGGCATGAGCTGGATAACACTATATCAAAATACTTGTAAAGTTTAGCTCTTTTTCTTAAGGTCAGAGAAGCTCAAAAAATGAGTCAAAACTGACTAATTTTATTTGGATTTAATTTTTAATGAATTGCCTAAGAGATCTGTAATTAGCTGCATAACTTGATTATTCTAGCAATGCTTAATGCATATTAAAGTGCTCATAAAGACTGGCATATTTATTGTGTTCATGATTCTATATGTTCTTGTAGTATTTTTAGCAATAACATCTATGAATTGTATATCTAAAACTCTGACCCCTAGAAAGAGTAATTCAAGACATAAATCCTCAAGCAAAAAACAAATCATACAGCATATTTAAAAAAAAATCTTCAGCATTATTTTTAAGTAAGGGATTTGCTTTGTCATCATCTGACATATCCTTTTTAAATATTCATTCCTTTTCTGTGATTACTTTTTAATCCAAGATTCTCATTTTTATTTTT
>JAQFZN010002438.1:0-11402 GCA_034687075.1 Geophilus carpophagus | reverse complement strand
GATGTAGTTGATAAAATGGATGTAATATCCGGAACATTAGGGAAAGCTTTTGGCAATATAGGTGGATATATAGTAGGTACTAGCAAGTTAGTTGATTTCGTACGCAGTTATGCGGCAGGATTTATTTTTACCACATCATTACCACCAACTGTTGTTGCTGGAGCTCTGACTGCGATTCGAGTAAGCTGGATAAAAAGGGATTGAATAATTTAGTTTTAATTTTAATTTTAATGTAATTTAAAAATTATTTTAGATTTTGAGAAGTAATGAAGGTCGTGAATTGAGAAGCAAGCATCAAGAGAATGTCCGTTATTTACGTGACAAATTAATGGCTGTTGGGATACCGATTGAACACTGCCCAAGTCATATCATTCCAATTCGTGTCGGCGATCCACGTCGAAGTACGGAACTGTGTAACGTTTTGATGGCGAATTATGGACATTATGTCCAAGCTATTAATTATCCAACAGTTCCAAGAGGGGAAGAAAAGCTTCGTTTAGCTCCAACTCCGTTTCACACGGTAGAAATGATGGATCAATTTGTTGATGATTTGGTTAAAGTGTGGATGGAGGCTGGATTGGAGTTGAATACACCTGTTTGTCCATCGGTAATATTTAATTTTTTTTATTATTTGTTTATTTTTTTAATTTAATGTTTTTTTATTTCAGGAATGTCATTTCTGTCGTTTGCCTCTAGTGTTTGATCGTTTTGAATCACGTGTTCAATTTCCATGTGGCAATGCTGCTTCATGTCCTCAATTGGTTATGGCTCACTGATGAATTAAGAATTGTTGAATTATAAATGGTTGTTATATGGGATTAATAAATTAAGGAGAAATTTATTCACATGTTGAGATTTATTTTTAATGGTTTTGGGATGGAATAAAAGAAATATAAGACAGTTTTTTACATTTGCAATTCATTTCGGGGTCTAGTACAATGTGCTGCTCACGATTGTCTGTGTACGACTCGCCACGAGTTTTTTTTATAAAGGATGTGTGACATGCTTTAGTAAAAAACTTCCAAGTTATTCATGAGAATGACTGTATAAATGATATTTTACAAATTTATTATATTTAAGGATGGGAATGGTTTTATTTTGTTAATAAATGGGGCTATAAACCAATGTTTAATCACGGTTTTCTGCTTCTGTTGGTCGGATTGGATCAGATTTCAATAAAATACTCTTATTTGAACATCAGTATGAATTAATACATTTTTATGATTTTAAATAATTTTTTTAATGGATTTTACATGCATTTTTGGTTTGTTTAATTCCAATATAAGGCTGTTTTTGCCTGTTAACATAACCAAAAAGATTTCTAACTGGAAGCAGAAGTAGAGGTAAATAAGGAAGTTAACATGCAAAAAACAGCCATAATATTTTTTTCAATATTTCAAATAAATTTTTCAATTACTTTTAGTTTTTCTTGCTAATTTCCAGTTTGGTTCAGTTCATATAAAATTAGATTGGCAAATTTGTAGTTGATGAAATTTCATACATTACGAATCATAATTTTTTCTTATTCTGAATTTGCTGTTTTCACTAAGCTTGACTAATTTTTTTGAAAGCTGTTTTTGTTATCTTGGACTGTAAAGTATTATTTTTCTTTATTTATTTTTCAAAAATTTTGAACTTTTCGTTTTTTTGAATTTTTTTTTCGCAACGAATCGTATGCGCAAAAAAAACTGGTGGCGAATCGAGCGGGGCGTAAAGATCGTTTCCGTTAATTTTGTTCTGCTTGTTTAAAGTCATTTGGCTATAATATCTAATAAGTAAAAATACATTAAATTATTTTTTGAAAAAAGAAAAAGTAGGTAAATAAAAGTTTTTGATAAATGTGTTGCCCTTCTCAGTTTCTGTACAGCGCGAATTGCATCATGGTTGTAGCTCTGGTAGCGCCGCCATGAGCTCGATGCCGGATGTACTGTCATTTTATTGCATGATCCAACAACCCTAACCTGAATTAAATTATAGAGGTAAGAGAGTTTAATTATTAGTTTTATAACATGATTTTGTAAATAGTTAACGAAAAGTGACTTAATAAAAATATAATAAAAGCTGTAAATATCTACAACTGGTTTGTGTCGTTAGGACTTAAAAATTGTTGGTTTTTGAATATAAATTTTAAACTTTATTATTTTATATTTGAAAATACGCTGATTAATAATAACAAGAATTTTTAAAATTATTTTTAGGAACTGATACATTGTGGATATAAATATTAGTAAACTTTTCTCTTGATGTAACTCAACTATGCAGCCTCCGAATGGCAGTCGTCATGACAACGAAGCATTATTAAAGGTAATGTTAGTATTTTAAACTATTTATGTTGAATTGGAAACATGTTAATTGAATAAAAACAGGATAATTTTTAAAATATCAGTTATTTAAATCATCCTGCTTCGAAACCAAGCTTATATTCGAAATTATATTTCACGCTTCAAATTATTATTTATTATTGTATCGACATATACATAAATAAATACAATTTAATATTTTTGCACACAAACCACCATTAACCAAAAAGACACAAAAATACACAATAATTATAATAAACCTACTTTATCATTACCCCTTTTTCCCCATAATAAAGTCATCAGTTTTTGTGCAAAAATTGATGTTTATGTACCGTCTTCATGTGTTTACATCAATTTTTGATCGAAAAATTCCGTCCGTCGGTTCTTAAGTTCTGAGAACAAAGACCTTTTTTTCTGTCCGCCATCTTTGTTCATCTCTTCAAATTTTTCCTTCGCTTCGCTTTGAATTTTTGAATGTACCCCAATAAACTGGTGTGTTAACTCACGAACAAGTTTGCGAAGCGTTTTGACTGTTTCGTTAGAAGAATCTTCTTCTCCTGCTTCTTCCACTTCCTTCGCGATATTTTTTCCCGTTGAAACTAAGAAGTCGTTGAAGTATATAACGGCTTTCGTGACCGCCGTGTTATTCAAATTGAGAATTCGGCGTGCTAAAGTCAAAATATTTTCACCTTGATTTTTGTAAAACTCCGTTGCTAACTTCGGTAAATCAATCTTATTTTCTTTATCTTCTCGCATTGAAGGTAAGTTTTGAAAGTTGTTTACCATGGAAGACTTAAAGCGATGTAATTCTTCTCTTTTATGGTGGCTTAGTGGATTTTGAAAGCAACTCGCCGTTCCAAGAATCACGAAAAAAATTATTAAATTTGAAGACATTTCTGTTGTTGAAGCAGAAATAAATGTAACTGTTGTTGGTAGTTGTAGTATCGATTGCTAATTGAGTGGAATTCGACTGAAAATGGAATTTATGAGGAGAAACTCGGAAATAAAATGTGTTTTCGACCAATGAAAAAGCGAAATGGTGACAATAACAATGTCTTAGTCATGACAACGTTGATAGCTTAACAATGACTGTTGTGAATCAATAGATGACTGGAAAAATTGGTGTTGAGATTTTATGAATCATTTAAAATTTATAGAATTTATGCTTGGAAATTTTCAGTTGTTTAAATTTTCACGGGTTTAAATTAATTTATTATTTGAATGAAAATTGGGTATAAAAAAGTAGAGATTTTCTTTCAAGTAATTTTTTTGAAAATGCTTCTTATCATAATATTTCTAATAAGACAACTGAAATTTAGATATGAATTACCCGGTTCAGCCCAGTGATTTTTTTTTCTAATTTTAGTGAGTTTGGATTTATTATTTGAAATTTTTTAATTTATGGAAAATTTGTTGTTTACATAATTTGTGTAGGAAATATAACTTATTTTTGTTGTGAAATAAAATGTTGTTTTTTCTATTGTCAAAAACACATGCATTATTTTATAATGCGGTATTGTTCAAGAATGTCATGACCTAGTATTTACAAACTTTAATTTCAATGTAAATGACGCATTTTTACATGATTTAACTGAAACACAATTACTAATTTTTCTAAAAGTTTTCTCAAGTTTTGAGATTTTTAAATTTTTATCAATTTAATGATCTGCCGATTTTACATCCGATTCTAAAATTTAACTAGATTTCAACTATAAATTTTAATTATCAGATAAAACTTGAAAGCACATAAATTTGTAAATAAAAAAATTAGGCAATTATGCATTGAATGTGATTTCCTCATACTTTGAACAACTGTTAAATTTAATAATGATAATAAAAAAATAGCACAAACTCAGCAGATGTATTAAATAAACAGAAAATAATTTATTACAATAAAATGTTGACTCAGCATTTACAAGTTATTTATTTCCTTGTTTTGATCAAAAATAATAAAAATCATCAATTTGAATAAATAAATTTTTATTTAGTTTTAACAAATTTCTTTTAAATAAATACAACAAACACACATTACACATGATATTTTATTAACATAAATCAAAACGGTATAATACTTTTAAAGGTATTGAATATAAAGTGAAAAATTCCATGTGTAAAAGTTGTTGTCAGAGTCGAAATGCACTGTCCTTGCAATTTCTTCATTCGATCTTGAGTTTTGGTTAGTTGATTAATGAAGCTCGAATCACCCGATAAATAAATATCTTTCTGAATATGATCCTTGGTCATTTCCATTCCTGCTTGGAAATAATTATAGCAAAATGCGCTCATGGCTTCCGCGTGTTCCAATTTGCCATTTGCCGAAACCAACATGGGCGACAGCATGACATTAAACGCCTCTAACAGAGATGTTTCTTTGCTCAGTTGGGGACTTCCACGCACCTTATCAGTCAAAGAAGCCCATTCACCATCCAGAAATTCCTTAATACCCTCTTGAAGTTTGGTATAAGCTTGAAGTTTATCTTCCTCTCGACTGTAAGCTGTATTAGTTACAGTGGAGATGACGAGAACAGCGAACAGATACGTGGCGGCCATGTTGGACACAAAAAATGCAACTTTCTGTGTAAATAATGAGAATAAATTTGAATGGAGTTTTAAAACATCGAATGTATAAAGGCCACGAGTGGTTTACCTTGTTGTGAACAAGGGAGAAATAATATGGAAATGAAATATAAAATGAAAACGATCAATTGTTTTTTGTTGTTGCACCTGTCTGTAACCACCTGTGATCGAGGCATTGTTCGAATTAATGTGATGTAGGCGTTTCGTTGTTTTTGTTAAGAGTAATGGGAATGATGTACAAATATGTTATAAGTTAGCGCGAGAAATTAATATTGTTTGCTTGATGAAAATTAGAAAATTTATTGCAAATAAAAATAGTAGATAAACAAGAATTTGTTTATTATTAATGTTGACTACAAGGAAATTCAACTCCACACATGTGCAATTTTAAATTTCAATACCATTTTGCTTGTTTTACATGTATAAATGCAAACAACATTGAATTTTGAGATCAGATGGAAAAATCTATTAAAAAACCTATTGCAAACTGAGCTGAGGAATGCAGAAAGAGATAATTATCAGATTTATCTGATTCTTACTGATATATTTCAAATTTTATGTAACAAATATTTCAACTAATCCAAAATAATAACAAATCTCCATTGGAACAAGAATGCAAAAAGTGGCCAATATCAGCACTTGAATGTGCATGACGAAATGTACCCTTCCGGTATTTCTTGACTAAGCATTTTACTTATTCTAGAATAAATTGGCTTCACCCATTGTTCCCTTCGCACATTTCTTGGCTTTATTTCAAATTCGATTAGAATTAAAACCTGCTGTGATAAAACTTAACACAATTTCTGATGAACAAACCGATACTGATGATGAACTGAATAAATTCAATTCTTCTCAAACATCTGTGATGGTTATCTCTTGATGACGAACAAACCTCTTGCTGAATGTATTTAGGCATTCGATCACTACTTGGCCACTCATTCTTAGAAACCGATCCACAACCAAGACATCGATTTCTTCTCTCAAACTCAAGGTGAATTTGAAACTGAATTTTTTATTTCAAATTATTAACATTTCAAATTGAAAAAATAATATTTTTCTTTTTCAAGATCACAATGATGAAACATACAATTTTATTTTCCCTTCTCCTCTGCTTTGCCAGTGCCATCTCCCCATCAGATGTTTTCAATCTACTCCAACAACCACAGGTAGCCAGTATGGCTAAGGATTATGTGGTCAATACCATGGCAGGTCCTTTGAGCGAGTTGCGAAATTCCATCTGCTCTTCACCTCTTCTGAATGAAGACAAAATGGCCGGCACTTTGACCCGAGCAGCTGATACAGTCGCTTCCGCACTCAGCGAAACAGCCAATATTGTACCGCAATTGCAAGATGCCATGAGTTATATGACTCAAATCTCGAAGGATGTTATGAATGACCCTTCTTTCAAGCCACAAATGGAAGCGCTTCAGAAGCAGTTGGAGAATACCCTTGATTATTTGGGTGATCATTTAGATGTTGCTGTTGATGCTGTCTCGAAGATTGCAAATAAGGAGAAATAAGGGGAAAATGTTTGTTTGAATTAAATTTGAAATGTATTTTATTTGATTTAGTTTAAAAATGTAGTTAGTTTGATCAATAAATAGAATTTATTCTTGATTGATTTTTTTATTTTTATCAAATAAAATTAAATAATAATGGGTTGGAATGTGGTATTGTTTGAATTAATAGAAAAGCAACATCTGTTGTTGATTGTATCTTATCTTTGTCCTTGAACAAAGAAAAATAAAGATAAATAAACATGATGCAAATATGTTTTGTGTTGTAAGATTATATTACAGAAAATTAATTTTGAATCGACTAAAACTAGCTTAAATTGTTAAAATTAAAATTTTTAAAAATAATAATTTAAAACGCATTTCTTAAGATAAAATAAAATAGGATTTATTTTTTCTGACTAGATAAATATTAAAACAATTTGAAGCATATAATTATAACATTGGTACATAAGCAAACAATAACATTGGTATACAGGTAAACAATAACAATATAATTCTTAAGTTTAATAAATTTATTATTAAAAATTACTTGAAGGAAGTTTAAGTTGTATTTAAAAAAAGCCAGGTGTTGTGTAAACAGGAAAATAAAATTCTAAAGCACTGCACTTGAAAGATGTAGAAAAACATGAGATAATCCTTTATTTAATTTCAAATAAATTATTTAAATATATATATTTATAAATATTTAAATGTTCATATAAACTATGGACCTGGAACTGCTAATTGATAATCAAACGATATTAGCATCTCATGAAGCTGACCCAAAAAATCGGGTTTAACCGGTAATTCGCGCAGAATTAAGATCATTATATTTATAATTACTCGTACAATAAAAAATAATACCTTTATTTCAAAATTTGTTAGGTTTTTCACCAAGCGAATAATGAATGTTGACGCGTGATCGGCCCCTTTAGACAGAGGATCGCCAACAGCAGGTAATTCATCAATTACATCTATAATCCAATTCTTGACACTACCTAATCCATCAAAAATGGGCTTGGTAAGAATATTTGCCATATCTGGATTGATATCGGAAAGTGGTGGTGTTTTATTATCTCCAGCTTCTAGTTGACCCACTAATGTCATGATAATAGTTGTTGGTAATAATAATAATAGAGAAAATTGTACCATTTTTATTTTAGTTTCTGAAAAAGATGGGATAAAAATTACAAAAATAAATCACATTTATAAACGCTAAACTACAGTGCTTTTAGTATGATGGAGTATGATGAATTATTTAAAGATAATAATGGGAAAGGAAAAATCAGGAAAAATTTATCTCATTTTATTGTTGGAGTGGGAATTGAGGTGTCGGAAATGAATAACGAGATCACCTGTCCTGATATATTTTTGAACTGGTTAAAATTGTTTGTTATATTTATTATTTTTGATTTTTATGGGTCAAATTATTGAACAGAAAATTTGAAAATAATTGATTGCTTGTGATGAGTAGGTTTTATTTTAAAATGTTAATTAAAAATAAAAGGGTGATACAATTAATGATGAAATTTATATTAAACTAAGTGCAATAATAATAATAATAATAATAATATAGGGAAATTTAAATAGTTTTCTGTGTTTTATATTTGAAATTATATTTTTGGTTTAAGTTTTTCTTACCTTTATATAGTGAGTTACAAGTTATGCGGTTTTTTAGTTTGTTATTCAGTTGATGCTTATTTTTTTTATATATATAACTAGGGAAATAGTTGAAATATTTTTTCCTTATATGTCAATTCATAATTTGCACATGTATTTTTGAATTTCACTCAGGGTTCCTGATCCCTGAATCGTCAATGTGCATATATTTCTTGTGATAACTTATTGAAGTTAGGTTATAAATTATAAAATTATTTTCGACTGATTAATTTAAAAACTTTATTCATTGCTATTTGTAACATATTACATAAAAGTCCTTTCGTATGGTTTTTTTTTTTAAATTGGTGAGGAAATAATGTTAAAAAATAACATGTTTCTACGAATTACATAATTGTTTACATTGTCAATCGAGTTCGAGAGATTTGAGAAAGGCTTTTTGAATAAAGTTTTATGAACAAAGTTGAAAATGATAATTTTATTGAATTAATTTTTGAGTGTTAAAGATCATGATTCATATATTGGCGATATTTAATGTGCCAACATGAGGAAAAATAATAAATTCATCAACAGGTATACGTCAATGCCTCTCTTCAAGGTAATTACAAGACCTTTATGAACATGTGCATTGCAGATTAAGAGATGAAATTGTATTTTTCAAAACAAGAAAGTAATTTGATTATTCTTTCTCAACCAATAGTAAACAATAAGCGAAGGCTGTTTCTGCAGGTTTTTTTATTTTTCATAGATGAAATCGAATTTGGTTGAAATTGAAACAAACAGCTGAGGAATTCATGTTTTCCTTGTATGAAAAGAAATTAGCATTTTTTAAAAAATTTTGTGTGAGCACAGTACAAATTTATTACTACATATCATATAACAATCTTTATTATTTAAAATTTACACACCCAAGATTTTTTGTTTAATTTATTTTTGGTAAAGTGGCATTAATATTTAAATTAGTGTCAGCTGAAAAGAGAAAAAATAGTATTATTTGATTGTAAAAATAACAATTTATATTAATATTTCCTTTTTGCCTGCTCAAATTTATCAGTTTTATAGAAATATTAATATATTTTATTATCTATTTCAGAGTTTCACTTTTGGCAAAATTGACATTCTCATCTCAATGGCGACTGAATCCAGCCTCATTGAACAAGAGCATGAATTTGTTTGCACCAAATTAGCATTATTTCAAATGTGTACCAGTTTGCACTGTTTTGAAAACTATTGTTTTAATATTTTATATTATTATATATAAAAATTAAAATATTCTCAAATATCGAATTTTTTTCGAACAATTTTTTATGAAATCAAATAAGTTTTAGTTCTTACTTCATCTGAGCATATTTAATTATGCCTTAGTGAACTATAAAACTAAAACTAGAACAACTTTAAATCCAATTAATCATCATGGTTTCACAGAATATCCAAAAGTATGCCTCATATACGTAAAGAAAATGGTCCCAAATAGCACACAACGTCCAAAAGACATTCTTGCCACATCCTGAAGGTGTCAAATGAACATTTTGTGCTACTTGGAATGACTTGTTCATAAAATAGGCGTTAATACTTACATTTCGTTTGAGGAGTTGAAATATTTAATATTTGTTTTACGCTGATCACAACTTTATCATCGGTATCTTGATTGCCGCCACTTACAAACTTTCTTCCCTGAAGTTTAGAAAACTGTTCCTCTTCTTCCACATCTATATAATCAAGCCTGTGCCTTTTCTGCTCAGTTGCAGTACGTCTTTGTTGATCTTGTTGGTCAGCATTTCCATCACATCCTCCTGTACAACCTTGTGGTGCGGCATTATTATTATTATTAATCGATATAAAAACTGGTTGTGCATGCGAATTATCTTGATTTATTACTGGAGCTGTACGCACAGCTTTCTTGGCTGGTTTGGTTTGTTGTTGGGCACGTCCAGGTCTTTGGTCGCTATCCAGATCCTTTGAGACTCTTGTTATCCTCTTTTTAGTTTTCCGAACAAATCCATCTCCAGTACTTGGAGGTTTTGCTTTTTTCCCAGGTTCTTCCGGTTCATCGACATCGTCAGGTTCATCTTGTTTTTTGTCTCCTTCAGCATCACGTTTTCTTCGGGTCTTTATGGAAGATAATGCATCAACTGAAAAAGATTTAAAAAACCTTGTAAAAAACATTTCTTAATTATTTAAAATTATTTAAGATTATGAATAATTACTCTTTATGTTCTTTTGATCCACTTTAGATGCCAATTTGACTGGCTCAAACACAACTTGATCAGCTTGAGCCAAATCATCTCCGCCTCCAACATTTTTGAACGCTCTCGAGTCAAGTTTATCTCCTTGTGCATTATTTTGGTTATTGATCGAAATAAAAACTGGTTGCTTGTGCGAATTATCTTGATTGATCAATGGTCCAGTTCTCTGATCAGAAGCCACACCATCAGGATCTTGAGATGATTTCGATGGTTGTTTCCTTCCTCTACCACGACCCAACGATGTCTTTTCGCGTCCGGATTGATACTGACCTTCATCAGAGTCATCAGATTTCCTTTTCTTAGCATAATTTTTAGCATCTTCCATTACTCTATCACGATTCGACTTTCCAACCCCTTTTCCGCTTTGTTCTTCATCATCTTCAGCTTTCTCACTTTCTAATCGTCCACGTTTAGAAGATTGTTTCTTATTTTGACCACGTACTTCTGCATTGTCATCACTCTCATCAGCTGATTTCTGTCTTCTCTTACCGGATCCTCGACCTCCTTCCTGGTCGTCTGACTGTCTTTCTGCATCTGCTCGAGCTTTGCGTGTGTCTTCATCATCTTCTCGGTCTTGTTTTGATACTTGTTTTCTGTTTTTGCCTCGATTAGTTTCTTCCACTTGGTCCTGACTTTGTTGTCGAGTTGACCCTTGTTGTTTCTTAGTTCCTGGTGAAGGTTCTTTGTCATCTTGGTCGTCAGATTGGTCTTGTGGAGAAGCTTTAGTTTTTGTTGCATCTGCTCGTTTACCACCAGTAACTCGTTGATGTGACAATTGGTCTTTGGTTATTTGACCACCAACAAAAACACTCTTTTTTCTGTTTACTGACTCTTGAACTCCTCTGTTGTGGCTGAATGATTGTTCATACTTGACACCACCTGCTGCTGACAATTTTTCTCTTTCAAGATCATCTGGAATTGAATTTGAAGTAATTTTATTTGATTGTTGAAGTTCTCTCACTGACCAATTGAAAAGCATTTTTTCAAGTAAAAGCAGCTAATCAGTTGCTTGGCATAAAGAAATTGTTATAATTTTTAGCCAAGTTGGCTGATTTACTGTTTTGACTTGAAATGTCACATGATCAAGTCGGCCATATTGGTTTCATTTCCATGGATGAAGTAAACTGGAATTTCTTTTTCTCTATTACTTCTGAAACAATTAGTCT
>JAQFZN010002437.1:0-11406 GCA_034687075.1 Geophilus carpophagus | reverse complement strand
TACAGTTTGCGTAATCTAAATGCTTTCAAAATGGCTGCCCATGAAGAGACGAATTTAAAAACTCATTACGTAAGATAATACTTTACCTCGAAATAGATTGTTTCCATTTGCTTCACTCAATTGACACAAAATAAGAATTTAAGTTTAAGCTTCTCATTCAAAGTGTTTTAGACAGCAGTTTAAAGAATGTACATGTTTGAATCCAAAATCACTTGTACATAATTGAATAAAAGTTGCAGTAAATGATGCTTGAAAGTTCGAATCATAAAATTAGAACAACAAACCGAGATATATTTATATCATTTTTTTATTATAAAATCAGATTTTAACAAAATAAGAAAAAAATTGAATGTGAATCAAGGCCCCATGGGAACAAACAAAGAATACATAGGAAATCTTCAGAGAACAGGATTCTCATTCGATATAGAGACCTCTAAATCGAAAAGACTGTGCCTACTCAGATTTCCAATTACGTCTAGAAACAAACTTCAGCTCTTGCGTCTTATTAAAGTTATAGTTACGTATCAAATTCACTGGGCCCAGTGGACTTTTATATGAAGCAGATATCAAGAGAGAACAATTTTCATCAATAGTTTTGAAATAAATGATGTTAAGTGATCGTGTTTCTATAAAACAGCAATAATATGGTTAATTAATGTTAATTAACGACAATTAAAAGCAATGCTTGATTACTATCATTAAATAATTACGACTTTAACTGATAAATAAGTGACCTACATGCAAGTAAATGACTTTTCTGTTTTATGTAACTTATGCCAGCCGGAAAATCACTTGCTTAGGTACGGCTATAATTAGGCTTAGAAACTAGCTGAATTACAACATTCAATGTTTATCTCGTTATTTGGTTGAAATTAAAATTTGAAATTAAATTTGTTTTAATTATTAGTTTTACTTTATCATTGAAAAATTAAATTATTCTGAAAGAGTTCTTTTAACCTTTAAATAAAACATAAATAACATAAATATATTACTGCATCAACCTTGAAAATAAAAAACCTAACTCATGTTTGTGAAACACAAACACTCAAATTTACCTGACAATTCTGTGAGCTTAGAAATGTTCGCCCGAAATACCAAAGTTCATTTGAACCGAGCTGTGAAAGAACCACGTACTTGAGACACCTTCCTACAAAAACCACTTACATTACACTCAATTTTTTTCTTTTTATTCAACCAGAATGTGTTTTAGAGTAGGAAAATCAATTGTACAACAGATGTTTTATCTTCACCCAAGCGAAGAAAAAAAATTAATTTTGTCCAGTGATAGGTTCAATCTTTTATCAATACAAAGAAATCCAAAGCTGCAATACAAAAAAATTGAAGGCACCAAATGATCAAAGACGAATGCGGAATTCTTTTCATCCAATACAAAGCAAAAGATAGGACTAAACGTCATGAAAAGCTCTAACCCTGCTGACTTTCATTTCCTCTGATCAAACTGTTTATCTTCACGTCATTTGTATCTCTTCGAACTGGAGCAAAAGATTGTAAATAAAAGTTAGCCGAAACATTGGTATGCATTTAGTTTATTTTAAAGCTAAGATCTAATAAATTATTAAATTGCCTGTAAGGAAATCCATGTTTGAGGTGAATATTGCGTTGATGTATTGAAAGAAAATTCAATTTTCAATTTACGTGTATTCAATCCACAATAAAGTTGAATATTAGTTGAAAATCAGCGCTGACATCAAATCTTGTTGACTATGCTGACATTTCGCTCAGTGTATTGTAAATAAGAATGTTTTGATAGATTTTGCTGGGAATTTAATTAAATTTTCGGAAAACATGTATAATCTCTAAGCGTAAGTAACAGCATAAAAAGTATAAAAATATGCAACACATCATCAAGTTGCCAATGTCCTCAAAGATTTATACACTTTAGACTGTAAATATTAATGTGTAATTATTAAACGCAATAAGTTCTTGTTTTAAGTGTTGTAAAACATTCCTTTCCTTTTCAAGCAGTTTAAAAACATTTACAATCTGTATTAGTACAAATAGTAGAGATTTATTGAAAGTAATCAATGCTGAAGTGATTTCAATTTTTTAAAATTGCCTAGCAGACTTCTTTAGTGCACAAACAGAAAGTATGTTGGACAACGCAACCTAGCAACCACCAATTTTTTCCTCTCTGTGTATGCAGAAGGTAATGTTGCGTGTAATCTTACGGTGTTGGTAATCTGTTTCTTAACTCAGGGACCACGTTGTTGAGAAATTGCTGCAATATCAATAAACAGAAGAAAAAAGTATTTTTTGTTTACTAACTCAGCAGTAAACAAAACTGAAAATCGGATTCAAAATAATGATTTTTTTTCTTTAGTTTATGCTGAAAATTGTGTCTTTTAGTACAAACTGAACTTACCTCAATATTGTGTAATATAATTTGACAATATTATACCTCGCAATAAAACCTCAAAAGTAAGATTAAACTTTAAATTTATTATTATACCACAGAAAAAAATAAAAATCTTAAACTTTCATTTAAAACAAGAAGATAGAAGTTTTGTTTTCTCTTTACTGGTAAAAACGTCAGCGTTTCATATAAAATGCAATTCAATTACATTCCATAAAACAAAAACATCTACAATTTTAATAAACTTTTTTTCCTTCTGTTGTTTGCGTGTATATCCATACAATTACTTAAAAGATTAGATACATTTCCCCCTTGGATACTTTTTTCATGTAAAAATCCTTATTTAAACACACAAAATAAATAAATAAAATTATATAATTTATTTACTTTAATAATATTAATTTATTTTATAAATAAATAAAATACTACTTAACATCTTTCATTTTTAAATTATTAAAGCACTTAATTTTTATATATATATTTGTATCTAATCTAATTAATAAATGAAATTAATCGAATATTTCCTCCAACTGCAAGCTGACTTATTCCCACGTGAATACTCTCATAAAACAATTTTCTTTTTTCCAACAACACCCATTCTCATTCATCAATTCAACCGTATATGAATAAACACACCTAATTTTCTAACCCAACAATTCTCATACAAACCAACCCAGCATACGGCAGCTCAAGAGCACTCATGTCAGCTGTTGCTTTTTATCGACCTAAGCTGAAGGTAGTGGAAGGAGTTGGGAGATTTCACTGCACCTTCAATGCTGCATTCTGATTGGCTATGACGCAATAGTTGTGTGGGCTGATTTCGCACACCGATCTTGCTTAAACGCATTGGAAAAGGCAGCACTCGTTTCACAAGGAATTTAGCCAAAGGGACACTCCATTCCCCCAAGTCGATCTCCAAACTCCCGAAAACAGGTAACAGAATTTTTTTTCTTATTCTATATTTTTGTATTATAAATTCCAAATAAAAATGTACATTTAGTAAAACCATTTGATTTAAATTTTATTCGAATCATTGTATTCGACCATGTACATAGTGAGTTAAGATGTACCATATTGAGGGATGATCAAAATGAACTTTCACATTATCACATGACCAAACGAACACGAGGTGAAAATGCATAATTAAATATAAGCCTTGCTGCACGTTTCAACTCTTAATTAATTAACTTGGTGAAAATGAAACATTTTATCACCCACTATAAAAATTTGTTACTTTTAGACTTTATAGTTTACCACTTAGATATTGGTCTATTCACAAAATACATTAAAACTTAATTTGTAAATTAAAATTGAAGTGTTTGTTTTTTTTTTTCACAGAAATAAATAAATAAGCAGGTGAAAATTTAAAGATGAATGTAAAGGTCAATAAATGTTTTCGCTTTTTGTAAATATCAATTTTCAAAGTGTATTTAGACAGTATGAAATGTGTTAATAAAATATAATTAATTAATATTTTTAATGTTGTGCTGTGTCTAATCAATACAGCAATATAGTTAATCGATGCTAATAAGCATTTGTTATTACAAAAATGTGCAATTGTTTTTTTAAAATCATTTTTATCATATTTAGATAAATAAATAATAAATTACAATTTTTCTTAAGTGATGTGGAAATAAAAGTACGGAGATGTGCCTAACATATGGTGTCTTATTCATCAAATCCTAGTATCATATTCATGAACAAGAAGCCTGAAGATGTTTGTTCAGAGTCATTTATTGTAATGTAGTCAAATTTGAAAATATATTATGGATTGACACGTTTTTTGAATTTGTTTGTTTTTCTACGTTTCAATATTCGAATGAAACTATAGCTAAAACATAGAAATCGATGGTGAGATTAATGCGTAATGTGAATATAGATTAAAATAAATATTTAGTGCTTTGACGTAGTTTATAAAAATCAATAAAAAATATTTATAAAAAAAAATTAAAACATTTAATAAAATTATTTTCAGCTTATAATATTTATTATATTTCAAACTTCATAAATAGAAAAATATTTTTAATTAAAAATATTTTTTAATTAAAATTTTAAATTGAATTGAAACTATTTTTATTTGTACTGGTTTTGATATTACATTTTTTTCAATGAAGATATTATAATCAATTTTCTAACTTAAAAATTTCAATATTCTGAAACCGAATACATTCAAAATAAAAGCTAGTGTCGATACAAAGTAAATGAGGTTTTAGTTGACAAATAAAACAAATGTACTGATAAAATAAAACCTCAATAAGGCTGGTTTCTATTCCTCCTGTTTGTTTTATTTCCGTCTCCATTTACCCAACGCCCCTCTATTTTTTCCTTTTATTACCAACTCCCACTAGAAGAGTGAAAATAATAGCGAATTACTTAGGTAGAAATCGAGAAAGAAATATAAAAATTCTGTTGGTTTACAGCTCGTATCAAAAGTGTTTTACCATGTTTGACGTATCAACACAAACCGTTTTATTACCTCGATAAAAGTTCCATTAAATTTCTTATATAAACATAATAATTTCCTTTTTTCACTTAAAACTTTTAGTACATAATTTAATAAGTATTAAAACAGGCAAAAATATACATTTTAATAGCAAATTAAATCTAATTTTAGTGCATTTTTCATTTTTTTATATTTTTTTAATAATAAAATTTTATTTTATATGCAGTTACTTTCAACCATATTTCAAATTGGCTAAACGTACATCATTTATGTCCCCACTAAACTGAGTACATATAAACTAAGAAATCGAACTGTTGAAAAGATTAATCCCTGACAAGGTAAATCTAGTCACGAAGCCGTCCCTTGGTAACCCTTTAGTAGTGCTTGTTGATCCACATCTTCAACCTGAGATTCGACTCACGTAAAAAAAGTATAAAAAAGAAAAAAACTTTTATATTGGATTACCTTGTCTTCCCACCTTGTTGTGTGTTTATATTATGTCAATAAAGTCTTATCAACTTCAGAAACGTTTTAAAATTTAAATTTAAGGATTTTATATTTTACATTTTAAAATTTAAAATTTTAAAATACTATAATATACATATATTTTCTTTGACTTCCAACAGATCTAATAACAAAACATGGGCAAGTGTTCAATTCTTCTCACGGTCCTTGTTTTCCTACTTCTCGCACAAATTTTAGTGGCAACACCATTTTTGGAGCAAGGTAAATAAGTTTACACATTTTTATTATTTTATTATAAATTATATATTACTATAAATTTATAATTTTAAATACATCCCCTGAAGCATTTATATGTTCTAATGTTAATCCACAATTTGCATTAAATCTGAAATTGCTTTTCATATTCAAATTAAAATTTAATGAATGAGTAAATTATATCACCAATTTATTTCACCTATAATATTATTAAGGGCATGACTTCTACCTTTAATACTAGTAAAGTTAATTATGACTACAAACAATAATGTAATAATCACTCGACTTGAAACAAACTTTATTTTTATTTTTTAAGTTCCCATTATGTGTGTAATATGCAAAGAAACACTCCTTTAAAAAGTATTAAATTAAACTAACAATTCAAGTCTAAGTTTGTAACCTTTTCAGGTCAAAAAACTAAGAAAATATATGAGAAATTCAACAACAAACTGCGTACACTTAGAACATTAAGTCAGCAAAGACCAACATTCTCTCTTTTCATAAGCTAATTTTCAAGTAAATTTCTCAAATTTATTTTCTCTTTTTTGTTTTTCAAGAGCAACGGAATTTAATTAATGATAAAAGCTCGTCTTTAAATTACCACTTAAATTTTTTTTTTGTATAAAATCCTTATTGAGATCTTATTTTATCAAGAAAGGAAAAAAAAAACCTCCGAGTCAGCAAATCTGTGTTTTTCATTCTAAATACATTAATACCCTCAGCATGGTCTCGTATTGCGCCATGAATACCAACGAGTATTTGCCTGATGAATAGTTTCTTAGTAATTATTAGTAACTGCACTTTCAACAAACTCAATTGAAAATAAACTTGGAAATTAAATCTTGGAATTGGGTTTTAAGTTTACAAATTGTCAAAATAATTTCTTTTTTGTAATCACAAAACCTAACTGAGGATCAAACTCGGATCAAAGTCTCATTACTATTACATTACTAAGACAAAACTATTCATCACTATAGCTCTCTAATTATCCGCAAATTGTCTATTTATAAGTATTGATTACATATTTCTATTGATTTCTTTCTTCAAGAAAAATAAAATTTTTCTCTTCTGACTCTAATAAACAAACCCCAGACAAATCTTTCAACTTTTACGTACAAGTATTAGTTATAAGAAGCTTAAGTTTGCTTCGTTACGTCTTTTTTTAAAGCAATATAAAGAATATAACAAAAAAAAGAATGAAAAGATGAGATCCTTAGACATTTTTATCACACTGGTGTTGCTATGTGAACACACGGTGGAAAATTCTGGATGAAAATAAAGTTCTCGTGCTTAAGACAGGTAAAACTAAAATCAAAACATGTTTATTGTATAATAAGAATTTAAATTTATTAATAAATCTTTTGATAGAAAATTTTAATTAATAATTGAAAATTTTAATTAAATAGTTGTAAACTCAATAATTAATTATAAAAAGAAAAGCAAAATTCCTTTGGTTTCTTATTCAATTTGTAAATCAAAAGGCAGCTTTTTGAAAATACGTATTTATAGAAGCACATTTTTTTCTATTTCTTTTGACAATCTGTGGTTGTCATAGTAATTGATTAACATAATTGATAATACTGAAAAATTTCTGAGGCAATCTCTTTGAAATGCATAAGGTTTATCAATGTTTGCTTGAAACAACTTTAAAATAAATAAGATTAAATTTTTTTAATATATTTTAAAAATTTAATACAGTTTAGGCTTTAATTTATAAATTTAATGTAATATTTGTTATACTACCACACACCAAAAGTAGTTGTTCACTTTTTCTATCCTAAGGGATTTACATTTAATGATTAATATGCCAACTAAATATGTTTACGTCAAAGGTAAATACAGCAAACTCTAACCACATTACCTTAAAACCATCTAATCTAACTATTTTAAAGAAAATGTTAAAGCTTACCATGTGGCAAATGAATAATAAAAGTACATGCACATTGATATTAAAGCTTCCAATAAAACAGTTCATTAATTATTACTCTATACCTACTTGGCAATAATTAACATCATGAATAATTTCCCAAATACATTAATGTATTCTTGATAATTCTTTAAATTGTATTAAATGCAACACCTACCAAAAAGTGGTAGATTAAGAAACTTAAGAAAACTAAAGAGAACTTCTGCATATATTGTATTGCAAATTATTCCTTTATAATAGCTTTATAAATAAATTTATAAATAAATTTATAAATAAATTTTAATTGTAATAAAGTTTGAAATTTTGCTATTAAACAAAAACTTTTAGTTATAATACAACCTGCTATTGACATCTAAGTTTTGATATCCAAAGCAGAAATATTAGTTTTAAAACACACAATAAAAATAAATAATACATAAAGTAAGAAAATAGATGAGAAACCAATTTTAGAATAATTCATTGCTATTGATTTGTACAATGTCTCAAACGTAGTTAAAGCTCTTGTACTAAACAGGTTCAATTTCCAGGAAAGTAAGTCCTATTGACCTTTTCACGCAAAGTAGGTATTAGTATTTTAGTATGTCGTCTCAGAAATTTAACCAAACAAAATATTAAACCATTCATAAATGGTTGTGTGTAAAACAGTTTCCAGGAAAGAAAAAAGAGACCATAAAGTGACTATTATTAGGTTACTTAGAAATGAGCAAATGGGGCAAAGATGAAAGTGCAAATTATGAAACCCAAGGATCAAAAACCAATTTTTCGTTTTGGCAAATGGCCAAAACACTTTATTTTGAATTGGGGCTCCATTATTCATTCTTAATTACATAATAATCCTCTTACTGAAAAGCTTTTTTCGGTAAAAACGTGTGAAATTTATTCTCACTGTATTATGTGACAAAAGAAAAGAACAAAACACGGATCAAGTTTGTGAGATCCAAAATGTGCTAAAATGAGCGACGATGCTTCTTACCACACAGAAAAAACTTGTAATGTAGTATGTTGTTTATGCATGCACGCAAATTTTGTTGAAAGCTGCTAAAAATAGTAAAAAGTTGGAACAACAATTTCATTTGTACAAACAAGTCGCAAAAAGCGCAAAAATATAATAAACATTTTAGAAATCCTTTAAATTTAATTTTTCACTTTTCTTAAAGAGGCACACAACCCAAAAATGATTTTTTTTAGAATATTAATTTTTTTCTTAAACATTAAACATGTAAATATTTGTTATTGGACATGTTTAATAATAGAAATAAGGAAAAAAGTAATTCTTATTTCTGATTTGCTATTTGCTGTCCCAGCCTGTGTAGGCACCAATCAAAACAATGTTGATTTTTTTGTAGAGGGGGAACAAGCTCTAATGTAACAGCAAAAGAGTGGATACAACCTTGACAAAATGGCATTGTTGTACTTGTTTTTCTTTAATTTGGCTGTTTCGTTTTTTAGCTTTTTTCCCCCTTTGTAAACTCACAACTGTAACTTTGTGCAAAGAAATAGTTCCACAGTAATTGTTAAATAACAAATTACAAACAAGAAAATAGGGATACATTTATTGCTATTATACATAATGAATACCATTCTTACAGTAGAAAAAAAAAGTATTTTTGGGTTTTATGTCCCTTTAATTAAAATTTATTAAAAAGAATTAAATATATACAAAAATGTTAAATTTAAACTTCTCGAGCCTTAAGAGACTAAAGTGTGCATGTTGAGACTAATTAAGCATTAAGTGTCCACACATTGAGATTGTCCTAACTAAAAGGCACTTGCAGCATTTTGACTGATTACGCGAGTCTCAAAAGACAGTCTCATTTTAGCACGTCAGTCTAGAGAGCTTATTTTGTAATTAAACTGTTTTAATTACTTTTTAAACTGCAGATGAAATTAAAGTAACTCCTTTTAAATATAAACTTTAAGATTAAAAAGTTTAGAAATAATATCAGTACAAAAAGATATAAAATATATATATCTTGTCTTGTTATGTGTAATTCTTTATCACCTTCAACTTCTTCTGCAAGGTGGTGAAAGAGTTATGTATCTAACTGTCACTGTCGAAATGAGCTGTATCTTGAAATGCTCTCGGGTTATTGACAAGCCTTAAGACGCTTTCATACAAGAACAAATAGAATCTCAAATCCAATGCAAGTGACAGGCAGTTTTTACATTTCAAATAAGATGAGATATTTTTATCAGATTGCTTAGGGCGAGTTGCAATACACTTATTGAACATTATTATTGGTCGTATTCAATATGCTCGTTACAAGTAAAATAAAAACGATATTGCATTACATGTCTTGTAATGGATAGTGAAGCAGTAGGCAGTGAACAATTCTTAAATCAGTAATGCACTGACTTGTTTTGTCTCTGGACTCTCTGCTAATAAGTTTTAATATATGTAAAGCAATTTTTTTTAATGAATTTTTTCCATTATTCCGACCACTTGCATCCTTCAATCAATCTCGGTAATAATGTTACTACAGTATAATTAATGATGTATGGCATTAGAGATAAGATGAAACATGAAACCTCCTAAAAGAGAAGAAAAAAATATTGTATTAATATTATTTTAAAAAAAACATTTTAAAGTGGATTGAGTATCAGTCAAATAAAACATATCGTATTCAAAATAACTAACCAATTATAATGTCAAAATGATATTGCAATATGTTTGTTTGCTCCTGTTACTACCATATTTCAAGAGTGTTTGGCGACATATCTGTAAACAACACTCACTCAAGTAGAAACAGTGCCTTTATTTAATAACTACCAGCAGTCTGTATTTACCAATAGGCGCAATAGAGCAGTTCCTATGATTTATCTATGTGTGGGCAAGACAACAATTTTCCGCCTCTTTCCCCCATAAAATTAAATTTTTGTTTCTGTCTGTCTGGCACAATAAACAAAAAAAGGCCTCTAGGCTGAGCCCATGTAGTCGTCGTCTAGGACCCACCATAGATATATATTATCTGGATTGCCAACTGCAGCCATTACTTAACTGTTCCTATACTAATATGTTATGTCTGGTGAAAGTGATGTGTAGATGTAGGTTTTGAACTTCCTGTTTACTTATTACAAGCTAGTTTGCCAGCATACAATGGTTGATTCAACTAAAAAAATTAGAATCAAAACCTGATATCTCTTTTTGAGTTAGTAATATTTGCTATTTCTTTATAATAATTTTTTATCAGTTATAGTAAAATATTTTTTATCACTTACAGTGTACTTGTATGTGTGCTATGCATGTGTCTTCTGCTTTTCCATGCCACTTATATTTGTTTATGTTTATTTATATAACTTTAATTTCATTAATTATAATAAATATTAAAATATATTATGAAATAAATAAATAAATAAATTATAATAAATATTAAAATATATTATGAAATAAATAAATAAATAAATTATATAATAAATATTAGGGATGTGACGAATATTCGAGAAGTATTTGGTATTCAGCCTATTCGACATTTGGCCGAATACTGAAGTCGGACTATTCAAAAATCAAATATTTGATAGAATATTTGTCTGATTTTCGAATATTCAATCAAATCCAAATAAAAATAAAAAATAATAAAAATATATAAAAAAAAGAAATGTAATAAAAAAGAAATGATGATTTGCAATTTTAAATGTTAAATTTGTTATTTTAAATATTAAATTTTCCTTTAAATCCTCATTATTTTTTTAATTAAATTTATTTCAAAAAGGAAATAATAAAAATAATGATCATTATTTAAGATTTTTGAATATTCGACACTATTTGATATTCATTATTCAAGATTTTTGAATATTTAATACTATTCAATATTTGTTATTTGAGACTTTTTTGCATTCGACAAATCCCTAATAAATATAAATAGCACAAGGAAATATTAATTAAAATAATTATATTGCAAAAATGATTACCTGGTACTGTAGGAAAAAATTCACAATATTCAT
>JAQFZN010002436.1:0-11412 GCA_034687075.1 Geophilus carpophagus | reverse complement strand
TTCTCCCTAAGATCATCATCAGAGCTGTGATTTTAACTATCTGCTGTGTTTCTATATACAATCATACCTCGCTATACAGCGGTTATTTATACGGCATTTTGCTATAACTGCCTTTGATAATTATGGCACTTTTTCGATTTACGGCCAAAAAAAATGCTGTATTGTATCAAAAATTGTATCAAAAATTGTATCAAAATAATTGATTCGTTATACAGCTTTATGGCCAACTTTTCTAGAATACATCTAGGCCGTAAAGCGAGGTATGAGTGTATATGTTTTTTTTTGTTTAAAAACGTTTTGGTAATGTCCAGTAACGTTTTTATGACATTTTAAGTGCCAGAATCATCTTCCTGGTGTTTTTCTGCATCTTTTGGTATCCTACACTTTAGTTTTCTGAGTTTTTGTTGTGTTGTTTTTGTTTCGTTCTTTTTATTGATTTGTTACTCTTCTTCTTATGGTTATTTTATCATATTGTTTTTCTGGTTCTTCTATTTGTTCTAGTTGTTTTATTACTCCTTGTGTATGTCTAAACCCTTTCCTTCTAGAATTTTTATTACTTCTTTTTCTTGTTTTCTGGCATATAACTCTGCTAGACAAGGACTTATGCAAGATCCTATAAATAAACCTGTTTGTTGTTTGTACCAGGTGTTTCTTTATTTGAAAACATCATCTTGAAAACATGTCTCTAGCAATTTTATTAATATTTCAGTTTTTATTAGTTTATTTTCTATCTTTAGAGATCTATCTTTACTTTCTTTTTCTAAAAGTTTTTTACCTTCATTGAAAGCTTTCTTTTTATTTACTGATGGATATACAGGTAAACGTCGTTTTGCGTCGGTTCGATTTATGCCGATTCACAATTACGCCGGTTGGTGCTGGCGTGAGATTCTCTTGTTCAGCCGACACCAGACGACAGTAGGCGCAGCGATTCTAATAGCAGACACACTTTTACACGTTGTTTTGTTTGTGTTCATTTTACGTCAATTTTTTTTACGCCGGTGTCTCTCGGAACGGAACCCCGGCGTAAAGCGACGTTTACCTGTATAGCATTTACATCATAGATTGCTATTTGGTTGTTTTGATCTAGCTCTAGATTTTTTATACTATTAACCTAATCTTTAGTAGTGGTATTGGATGTTTCTACTTTCTGTATTAATTTTTTGATAATCTGTGTCAACCATTTAGTCAAATGATTTTTTGCATTTTCTCTCATATTGATTACTGGTCTTACTACTTCTTCTTTATGTTTCT
Source organism: Geophilus carpophagus (assembly GCA_034687075.1). Classification (NCBI taxonomy): domain Eukaryota; kingdom Metazoa; phylum Arthropoda; class Chilopoda; order Geophilomorpha; family Geophilidae; genus Geophilus; species Geophilus carpophagus. The sequence goes on along the minus strand of JAQFZN010002436.1, from coordinate 10,161 downwards.
TTATTTTGCCTGTTATTATTGCAGATCTTCCTTTTTCCAATGGTCTTATCCACTTATATTCTCTAATAATCTTTAGTAGCAATGTTTTTCACTTTGTTTTTAAACTTTCTGGCTTCTTTGATACTGTATCCTTTTAATTTTTCATACATAGTTGATTTTAAGTGTTCTTCAACCTTAGCTTTATATTTTTCTTTTTCAATAGCTATTAATTTTTCTCCTTTATCAGCTTTTAGTACTATTACTCCATTTTTTATGCTTTTCTTAAACTCTTTTAATACTTTCTTTATTTCTGTAGGTTTTTGTGTTTTGTTTTCTGTTTTAATGGTCTCCCATATTTTTAATCTGATTTTGTTTTTATCTGTAGTAATTTTTGAAACAGGAGAAAAAGAATGGATGGAATTATACAAAATAATGGACACCCTATAGCAACATTAGAATGGTAGAGAGAAGAATGGATACATAGAAGAAAGAAAAACAAAACTAAAAATAGGAAAGAAAAACCACACATAGGTAATTTTTATAATACTACAAATAATAACAAAACTAGAAATATATTTAAAGATAAAAAAACTACAAGTTTCCATTATAAAAATAACTTATACAATGCATTTAAAAAAACAGCTCACAACAAAGACACTAGGCATTGGTATACACACTATAGAATGTAATAGATGTGACAAAATATATGTAGGTGAAAAACATAGAGCATTAGAAATGAGAGTAGAAGAACATAAAAAAGATGTAGAAAAAAAGAACACTAAAAATGCCATGTACAAACACAAAGAAGAAACAGGGCATAAAATGAAAAGGAAAACAGCAACAATCAAAACTACAGAAGAAGATTGGTATAAAAGAAGAGTATTGGAAAGCTATAAAATTAAGAAAGCCTAAAAGAAAGAAACATATTTAAATAAAAACAGGGGTTTAGACATAAACAAGAGGTAATAAAACAACTAGAACAAATAGAAGAACCAGAAAAACAATATGATAAAATAACCATAAGAAGAAGAGTAACAAACCAATAAAAAGAACACAACAAAGAACTCATAAAACTTAAGTGTAAGATACTACAAGATGCAGAAAAACATCAGGAAGATGATTCTGACACTTAAAACATTATAAAAATGTTACTGAACATAACAAAAACATTTTTAAACAATAAAAATAATATATAGACATAGCACATAGTTAAAACCACAGTTCTGATGATGATCTTAGGGAGAAAATTGAAAAGGTTTTAAACCTTGAAGTAATAAAAGTCAACACATGATGATGAAGCCAAAATTAATTTTAAAATAACATATTAACACATGCATAAATTTAAATAATACAAACAAATAGAAATACTAGAAAAAAGCAGAATCAGATCAGTTTGGAGTATGGCAACAAAAATCTTGTTTAATTATTGTTACTAAAAAAAATAAGCAATGTGAATATTGCAGCAAAATATAAAAAAATTTCCATGTTAAGAAATTTCAAAATAAGACTTCAATGTGTACTAAAAGACATAGAAAACAAGTCCTAGCAAAAAACATTTATTGTCTTTAATGTAAAAAAATAAAAAAATTAACGGATGTCAATTAGAAGACTTCAAATATGAGAAAAGAGTTTCTTAAGTGAAACGAAAGAATTGCAAAACCAAATAATTGCAAAACCAAATAATTGCAAAACCAAATAATTGCAAAACCAAATAATTTGTGACTGCCTTTCGGACCAAATGGCTAGAAGGGCAAACACGAATAAATAATCACGAGACAACTTATTCAAGACGTAGATGTTTCTTAGATAGTAACGTAAAATGGCCTCTCAGTCACTTTACCTCATGTGTCGCATCGCTGACAGTCAGCGCCATCCTAAATCCAGTTGCCCATGTCTCACCACATGGTGATGAGCCATGATGACGTAATACTAGGAACGTGGCTCGCAGCCACGAAACTCAGGCCGATCAAGTGCCTAACATGGGGTTATTGGGAAATTCCAAATAACCATTCTCAACGGGCCATACGGCCAACACAGAGAGGACCATCTCTCTTAAGTGTCAAGTAGTCCTGGTCCCGACAGTGACGGTTAATCGAAGTTCTACTGTAATTGCAAAACCAAATAATTGCAAAACCAAATAATTGCAAAACCAAATAATTGCAAAACCAAATAATTGCAAAACCAAATAATTGCAAAATCAAATAATTGCAAAACCAAATATGATTGAAAAGGTCAATTCTCAGTCAAGTAACTTGCTACTAGAGTGAGACAGGATAGAATTAGTATTAATCTTGCTCATAGGAATGCTAGAATTAATTAATAGAAATAGCTTGTCCCTTAATTTGGAATGTTTGGCTCAAATTAGAATAGCCAATAAAAAGTAGTTATTTTCTATACTCTTAAATAAAGTAGCTTCTTATTTATAATTTATAAATAAAAATGAAAACCCTAGATTTTTCCTGATTTTGCTGATATTGAATTAATATATTTGTAAGTTGATTACTTGCTTGTCTCTGTGATTGAGAAAGTCCATGTGATTGGAAATTGCTGATTTGCATGGCCATTTGCCTGTAAGACCTTTGTACTGGGCAGTCCTTGTGAGTGAGAATTGCTGTTATGCATCGCTGTTTGCATCGCTGTTTGTTTGACAGATGCATCTCACATGAGATGCAGCCTGGCTCTTATGCATTTGATCCTGTTTGATAAATGAATTCCCTTTACGACTTGACTTGGCATATAGTCCTGTTTTGTTTACTCAGACTAGAATTTTCTTTTTTCTTTTCTTTTCTGTACATTTTATTTCTTTCATAAGATAAGTGTTCTTCAATTATTTGCAAGTGTCTAATGAGCTATTTGTTGTAGCATTTCAGGTTAAGAACCAGTTTGCCTCTCCCTGCAGCACATAGGAAAAATCTCTTATTTTTCTGTTTTTATATTTTATTATTCGATTAGTTTATATTTATTCATCATTCTATCATTGTTAAAGTAGCGTAGTTTTATACAATTTGCATACACATTATTTAGCCTGTAGAATAGTCCATTTCTACAAGGAGAGAAATTCCCTTTCTGTATTTAACCCTAATTTATTCTAACTAGAGAATAAAATGTAGTTTGTAGAGTAAATTGCATTATTCTCCTTCCTAGAATTCAACACTAAAACAGGTAACCATCACAATGTCATCAATCACAAACACAACAATTTTTTTCAATTGAATGTGTGCACAATGTACCACACCAATTGCATGGGGGAATTTTTTAAGTTCCTACCACTATAATTTTTTTTCTTGTAATTCATTAGATTTAGGAAACTCTATCCACACACTTGATTTGTCTAAATTTTCTTTCATGACAGTTTTAATGGTTTTACTCACAGTTGTTTGATGCACACCAATATCTTCTGTTACACCAATCCTGGGTCTACCACGTATCCTAAAAATCATTTGTAGAGATGAAAGTGCACCTCCTTGTGTTATTAAACTTTCTACTAAAAAGTAATTTGCAAGCCATTCCACAGTTTTCTTTTTAAATCAATACAGTGAATAGTAATCCTTATTTTGTGTCACAACTCAAAGTTTAAATTTTTTTGGTTTCCTTACAAGTACAGGTAACAAAGCAATTTCTATTTTAAAGCTATGGAAATAGTAATTTCATTTTTTGAAATATTTACTTAAAAATTATAGCATAAACTATTGTTTAATCATAGACATTTACTTAAAATTTAAAATAAAGCTTTTATTTAAAGTAAATCCTTTACTAAAAAAGCAAATACTTATTTTCATTATAATAAAAGCATTTACTAAATATTTTTATTTAAAGTAACTAAAGTATTTATTTGAAAAACTTGAAGTAAAAATATTTCCTTCTTTTTAATTATAGCACCAATTGTTTTATTAGATGAAGTAAAAGTGTGACAGTACAGCCAAGGACACAAATAGTGTACAACAATTTTACAGTAAATAAGCAGAGACTTCAAATCAGTTCTTTTCTCAAATCAGTACAAATTCTTTTATTTCAAATCTGGTCCACAGGCAAAAGGGCAGTAAGAGCCAATTTAACTAAGTTCACCTTTAAGAGGTGGAACAAATCACTGACAAGTGAATGTTAACAAGTTATAATTATGTACTACTGAGATCTAGCTTTGTTGTCTAGGTAATAGAGTAGTTCTTCTGGATGGTTATAATCAGTTGAGTGGCCTGGAAAACAAGTGAATGTAGCACAGTACAAGAAAATTGCACAATACAGCTACAAGAACTCTATATAACTGTAAGATGACTATGCGATATATTCAAGCTGAATATATTGTTGATCTCTTATGAGAAGAGCAGGTCTGCTAAACAGAATAATTGTTCTAACAATAGTAGCTAATCTATCAGAAGAAACTATTCTAGCAACAGTAAAAGTGAACAAATATATCAGAAATATATCAGAACAAATTGGTTTGTTTAGTTTACAATCAAATAGTCAGTCAAATGCATGGACTAAAAAAATGTTAACTCTTAAATAGGCAATAAAGGTGGTGACCTCTATTGCAAATTTTAAGGCTCCGGAGCCTATTAGGTGATCTAAAGTCAACGGGAGTAGTAACTATTCACCTGGATTATTTAAACTTATACATGTGTTAATATGTTGTTTTTTAAAATTAATTTTGGCTTTATTTACATGTGTTGACTCTTATTTCTTCAAGGTTTTAGATATAAAAGCCTTTTTAATCTTCTCCTAAGATCATCATCAGAACTGTGGTTTTAACTATGTGCTGTGTCTATACAATATATTATTTTTTTGTTTAAAAATGTTTTTGTTATGTACAGTAACATTTTTATGATGTTTTAAGTGTCAGAATCATCTTCCTGGTGTTTTTCTGCATCTTGCAGCATCCTACACTTTAGTTTTCTGAGTTTTTTGTTCTGTTCCTTTTTATTGGTTTGTTACTCAACTTCTTATGGCTATTTTATCATATTGTTTTTCTGGTTCTTCTATTTGTTCTAGTTGTTCTCTTACCCTCTTGTTTATATCTAAACCCCTGTTTCCATTTAAATATATTTTTTTTTTGGCTTTCTCTATTTCATAGCTTTCTAATACTCTTCTTCTATACCAATCTTCTTCTATAATTAGATTGTTGCTGTCTCCAATTTCATTTCATGCCCTGTTTCTTCTTTGTGTTTGTACATAAGTAAAAATGTTGCTGTAGATACCAAAGAATTAACTTATATTGGATATGAAAACTATGGTGGTGCTATATCTACAAACAAGAAAGAGTTAGCTGATTCTGGATTAGTTTTTAAGTGTCATTCAATAGCTGGTAGCTGGAAACAAACCTTTGGTGTATTTGCAGCAGTAAGTGCCACAAAGTCTGTTGTATTAGCTCAACTGTTATTAAAAGACATACTATTACTAGAAAATTGTGGACTTCATGTTTGTGGATTGTATATGATGGAGCTGCAACAAACAGATGAATGTTGAGTATATTAGAAATCACAGGAGCTTAGAAGACAAATTTTTTTTCAAAATTCAGCAGACAGCAAGCAAAATATCTATGCATTCTCAGATGTGCCACGTAATTAAATGTATGAGAAATATATTATTACAATACAACATATTAAAGGTAATAAGACTTCAAATATAAAAATAAAATATTCAAACAAGATTTGTTTTTAGACTGAAAATGATATTGTTGAATGGGCAATATGTGAAAAGCTTTATAATGAAGATAAGAAAACTACTGATCATCTTTGTGTTTGTCCAAAATTAACATTGACTCACATAAACCCATCCAACACTGAAAAATAAGAGTTAAATTTGCTGTTCAGGTATTCTATTTAATTTACTATTGTACTTTTTAATAATACCATATTCTGATTTTCAAAAGTTTTTAGTAATTCTGTTGCTAAAGAATTAGAGTTTTATCAAAACAGAAGAGCACTTAGATTTAGCAATATTGAAGAGACAATAAAATTTACTTAACATGTAAATGGCATATTTGATACAATAAACAGACGTCATTCAGCTGAAGAAGTTAAAAAAAATAATAAAGATTTAAAGGTTGTTACAAATAATTAATGAATTTTACTAATCTAATTCTTATTTAAATTGATGTTAATCAAAGCTTTACAACGGTTAAATGATTGGGAAGCACAACTAAAAACGAACATTATAGAAATAATGAATTTCTAACTCAATCCACAGTAGAAAGACCTTGAGTTTCCATAACTTCAACAACTGATATATGTGATTATCTATTAAATTGTTGTAGATTTGGTTATGTATTAACTTCACATTTTAATCAAGATGTATTAGAGGTAAGAATCAAAATTATAAATAACTTTCAATTGTACAATATAAATTAATTTTATATTTAAAGCATAGTCTACTTCAGAATAATTTCAGAAAGGTAAAATGTTCAATTTGTTTAACACAATTGCAAATTTGCTTGCGAACACAATTAGGAAATTGTACTGTAGTTTTTCTAGTAGTTAATAATTTAACTAATGCTTGTTTTTAATAATAGTTCAGTCAAGTTTTAATTTTTTTTATTTCAGCAATTTTTTAGAATAATTAGACAATTGTGTGGAGCAAATGAACACATCAATGCCTAATTTTTTGCAATTTTTCAAACTTCTTTCTTTTACACCACCTTAAAACCTCCAAAATTCGGAAATTGTAAAATTTTAGAAGACAATGATAAACCTGCTATAACTTTAAGACATTCTTTAAACAAAAGAATGAAAATGCAATTCATAAATTACAAACTAAACTTGGTGGAATAGTGCAACAAACTTCTTGGAATTGTGATGAAATTATGTATCATGATTACTCAATGCTAGAAGTTGTAGATTGCATTATATATTACATGGTGAGATTTGTTACCAAAAATATAAAGAAGTTTACCAACTGTGAAGTTTGTATTTTTAGCTTACAGAATCCAGTTGTGTATTCATCAAGTTTGGCAGCTCAGTTAGTTAATTTAAAGATATATGGTCATCTTATTCTTCCCAATAAGGCTTTATTTATTTTGTTATGTACAGTAGAAAAATATTTTTCTGAAAATCCACTGTCAGAAGATATTTACTATTCAACTGTACAAAAATTAATTGAGCCTTTAATTTTACTTTTCCTTGTATTAAGCACAAAGAAGAATTATTAAAAAAGGTTATACACTATTATATTTTTATGAGGTTGTCACAGTATAGCAGATCCCCAAATGCTAAACAAGCTAATTTAAGAAACTGAATAGAAGATTATCTAAACTTGTAAATACTTAAATATTATGTATTTAATTTTTAAATATCAAATATAATAAAATTTATTGTACAATTTTTTTAAATTTTTAAATACAGTTTCTGTATTTTAAATTAATTTTTATTTTATATTTTACAGTTTTATCATAAATCCAACAACAATGTCCAGCAACGTACATCATATATAGTTGCGTACATATGCGTATGGCTTACGTACCTGAGCATGGCTTACTTACACTTGAGCAAACAGTATATAAACAAATTCAGCAGTAAATGATTTATAACTAGGAATGTATCAAATATTCAAGAAGTATTTGGTATTCAGCTTATTTGACTCGAAATCAACTATTTGACATTTGGCCAAATAGTAAAGTCGAACTATTCAAAAATTGAATATTTGATCGAATATTTGTCCAATTTTTGAATATTCAATCAAATATAAATATATAAGAAAAATATATTAAAAAAAAATTAATGAAAAAGTAATAATGATTTGCAATTTTAAATATTAAATTTTCATTTAAGTCCTCTATTCTATTAATTACATTAATTAAAATAAATGAAATAGTAAAATAATGTTTGTTATTCAAGATCTCCAAATATTAGATACTATTCCATATTCATTATTCAAGATTTTTGAATATTTAATACTATTTGATATTTGTTATTCAAGAATTTTTGGTATTTGGCATATCCCAATTTATAACTCGTATATTATACATAATTATATTCTAAATTATGCTAAATATTAAATTAAATAAAATGCCTAATTTAAAACACATTTAATTCAGTTAACATTGACTTATTTTCAGTTGTTTCAAAAATTGTAGTTTACTTAGCTAAATGTAATGACTGACTATAGATTGAAGCGACAGTCGAGAAAGTTAAAACGATTATTGGCATAAATAATCTTTTCACCTATGCTGAAAATAACAAGAAGAAGCTTTGAGGAGCATCCTTTAAAATTATGAGATCAATGGTGCGTGCAAGCTCAGACACATTTATAGATTAATTCCTATTATTTAAATTTATACATGTATTGATATGCTAATTTAAAATTAATTTTGGCTTTATTTACATGTGTTGACTTCTATTCCTTTAAAGCATAAGGACTTTTCAATCTTCTCCCTAAGATCATCATTAGAACTGTAGTTTTAACAATTTGCTGTTTTTTGGTGTAATCTGTTTTTCTTTAAATGCATTGTATAAGTTATTTCTTTAATGGAAACTTGTAGTTCCTTTATCTCTCTAAATATATTTCTAATTTTATTATTATTTTTAGTATTAGGAAAATTACCCATGTGCAGTTTGTCTTTCCTATTTTTAGTTTTGTTGTTCTTTTCTCTGTGTATCCATTCTTGTCTTCACCATTTTAATGTTGCTGTAGGGTGTCCAGATTTTTAAATAATTTCACCCAATCTCTTTCTCCCGTATCAAGACTCTCTTTTGTTAAACAAGCACTTTTTAATCTATCCAGTCTACTCCAGAATATATCTTTTTAGTACTACAGTTGTGGCAAAGATTTCCAGTCTACAACATGTCCTGTATCGTATTGGTTATAGTCATGATGTTTTTATTTTTCTTATTCCATTCTTATTTTTTTTATTTCTGCAATTGTGTCTAAGAATTTAATTTTATTACCAATTCTTCCTAATTGTACTTGCAATCCATTTTGTTGATTTTATATTTCACCAGATTTTTCCAGGTCTTCTTTTTTGCCTATTATAGACATCAGAGGCACCAGGTTTTGAAAATCAGTTGGGGTGCTCTGACTCACTGAATATTAAAAATAGTGAAAGTGATGATGAAAAAAAATAAAAAATATTATATTTTATTATATTTTTTCTCTTTTTTTGGGGGTGCTCAGCACTTCCACAAAAATTCTGGAGGGTGCTCAGGCACTTGAGCAACCCTGGAGTTAGCGTTCCTGATAAACATATCATCTCTCTCTACATATTTTCCATAATTTTTTTGTTTTAATTTCTTTTTTTCTAGAATTTTTATTACTTTTTTTCTTGCTTTTAGGTGCATAACTCTGCTAAACAAGGACTTGTAAACAGATCTGTTTCTTGTTTGTACCAGGTGTTTCTCCATTTGAAAACATCATCTTATAAATATGTCTCTAGCAATTTTACTAATATTTCAGTTTTTATTAGTATATTTTCTATCTTTAGAGAACCATTTTTACTTTCTTTTCCTAAGAGTCTTTTACTTTTATTGAACGCTTCCTATTTATCTACTGATGGATACGTAGCATATATATCATTGATTGCTATTTGATCATTTTGATTTAGCTTTAGTTTTTTTATACTATTAATCTAATCTACTTTCTGTATTAATTTTTTGATAATTGATGCCAATCACTTAGCCAAATAACTTGTTGCATTTTCTCTCGTATTGATCACCTGGCTTACTACTTCTTTATGTATCTTTATTCTGCCTGTTATAATTGCAGATCTTCCTTTTTCCAATGGTTTTATCCACTTATATTCTCTAATAATCCATATGTGTTTAGCTTTACTAATGATGTTTTGCACTTTGCTTTTAAAATTCTTGCTTCTTTTACACTGTTTCCTTCTAATTTTTTATACAGGGTGTTCAGAGATAAGTGTTCCAGTTAAATAATTTGCAATGATTAAAGTTATCAAAATTCTGTTTAAACAAGCTAATATGAATAAGGGGATGAAGAATTTAAAGGTAATCACAAAAATGACCTTTGTTCACCGGAAGTGCTTCATTGTAGTTCTAACTTTTTATGTATTAGAGATAGAGCAAAACTTTCAATTAGAAAGTTGTAGAGGACAAAAAGTTATCTTTTAAAACATTCTTGTAAAATTGTTTTATCTGAATAATTGTTGAAAATTGTGAGCGATAAAATGCTGAATTGGGTTGTTCAAAATCTTTAGTTGAGTACATCTGAGATCTTATTGAACTAAAATAATAAAAT
>JAQFZN010002435.1:0-11413 GCA_034687075.1 Geophilus carpophagus | reverse complement strand
TTGATAATGAACGTAGATAAAGCTTTCATTGATCATTGAGTTATGTTTTATGTATAGAAGCACAAACAGAAGAAAGAACAACATGGAGTGCTAATTTGTTACTAAGTTTTATCACTTGGGGCACTCACTGAGCGCATGGTACAATGCAATGCATTATTTCATAATAAAAAGATATCTCGAAATATTTCATAAGAAAAATAATTCTTAAAAATTATGATTGTTTTTAGCACCGCAAAAGACTCCTGGAGCTGCTAAACCCACAATCCATTGTGCCTAATGAAAATCAATCTGAGAACAATACAATAATACTAACTAGCAATTTGTACATTGTCCTTCTTTATTCTGTTCATGTTATAACTGTATTGATTAATAGTGCAATGATCGTGACAAAACGACAAAATGACAAGTTTAATATGAGGTTGATTAGTTGTCTGATCATTTTTTTCTTTTCGAATTAGACAATTAAATAAAACCGTTGTTTTACATCCAATTCATTTTCTGTTACATGTATCAATTAAAATTACGATAGGTCTTAAAGGTATCACCTAATCTGTATTTAAAGCATTCTTGCCCATTCATTATTTAGTAAAAGCAGCAAAATGATACTAGTTATATATTTTACCTTCTTCCTGTCCACACCCTCCTAGCTTTTTGTATAATTATTAAAATGGCGGGTCCCGCTATTGTTGACATGGTGGCAACCACCTGCCCATTCGCCACTCCATGCGACATGACCTGTCTATCAACCACTAGCTTAATTACAGGTGCTGCCAACTCACTGATTTCCCCCCACATTGATCCAACACCCAAATGCACATTTATTTCTCCTCTCACCAATCTCGAAATTTCTACATTCTCAAGGTTTTTTGTTTCCTAAAAAAATAAATGTATATAGAAATTTTTTTGCAAATATAATAAAAGCGCCATGTAACTAAATTGGCACATTTTGCAACTTTTATTACACTTAGAAAACGTGACAATGAATACGTTTTTATTACTGCAATTACCAGTACTACATCTCGCATTATTAACATCTTTTTATTTGAAAAATTTTCTTATACATAATCAGTAACAACCCATTACTTCATTTAAAGTGACCTTTTAGTGTGCATTATTTAACGTTTATTTTTGTTGACAACACTTCATTCACTTGGCAGCACATTGAAATTTAATGAATTGTTTAAATAATATTTTAAAATCTGACGTGGAAAATTTCATTTATATGAATTTTATTTATATAGAGTCCATGAGGTAAAAGTAATTTGTACAATTAAGTAAAAGTTCATGTACACAAGTTAAGCAATAATATGGATTTTAACTCTTGCGGTTGACCGCCATACAGCTACAATTTACAGAGAACCCAACATGGACCAGTAATCGTGTTTCAGATTTAAAAAATTTCTTGATTCTTCAATAGTAGAAACTGGCAAATAATCAAGAAAATCAAAATAAACAAAATTCTGTAACATTCAATTGTGTTGTCTGTATATTTTATTTATATACATATATCAATTTGTCAAACATTTACTAAAGAAATAGCAAAATTATATACTGACAAATTTATCTTTACTCTAATCTGTATAACATTTTGCACTGGTCATGCTCTAATTACGTAAAAAATTGCAACCTAATCGATAATCTCTAATCCCATTTGCTGGTTTTCAGTTTCCTATTGTAATTTTAAACAAGCTAAACTCTTTATGGCTTCTCTAAAATATGCTTAAAAGTTACACAGCATATAAATATCTCAATTCAAGGCTAATTATACTACATTTCCACAAAACAGGTGCGTCTTAATTCGAAACCACCGTCATTAAAATTTAGTGTTTTAATCACACTTTTAACCAATGTTTAACTTTAAAATTATATTTTAACAGTTCCGACATTAAATTTCTCAGATCGCTATGGAAACAGAACAACATTTCCGTCTCTACACGAGACCTAGTTGAGCAAATTTGTCCTATTAGGCTTTCGTTTGTGAATAAAAGTGTCATTTTCAAAACAAGTGCACGAAGAAACAAGCTAGGATGATTGTCAGTTCATTTAATGATTGCATTTCACTCGTCTGCTCGACTGTACAAGCCCTAATAATTCGTTTTGAGAAAGTTATCAAAACTTTTTTCTTTATGTAATTAAATTTCTTCTTGTTACCAACAAAAAAAAGAAGAGAATTGCAATTACATAAGCTTAATCATTTGGTTTGGGTGGGTGAATAAACTCTTTCAACGTTTTCTCTTTTAATTCACCACAAGGGGGAGACGACTCGCTTTAATAAAACTAAAAGCTCCAAAAGACAATTGCAAATTGCAATTCATTTGCTTTGTTTCTACAATTCCATTTCCATCGCTATTCAAATATTAAAAAAAATATTGAAACACAAGAAAACATGTATTTACAGTTGTAACACCTAATAAGAAATGCTCAATTCTCATCACCGGTTGCCATAACGACCCCAATTGGCGGTTGCAGTGGCATCACAAAGAATCAGCAATTCCCTTTAGACATTGAGGAGGCCCGCACTTCATCATTACTAAGGCAGGGCTTTAAATCAAGAGAACAGGATTCAGGCCTCTGCCTATAGGGGTTACGGTCATGGCTATCTTTTCTCATTGGCTAACGTACAATCAAATATTTCAAGCAATTTTCAGTACCTATGTGATTACTGAAAAGTGAGTAAAAACTTATCGCGGTATCGTTATCACTGTGTATAACTAATATAAGGTCGCTAACCCCTTAAAAATATAATAAGTTTTTAAACTACTGCACTAAAATAGAATAAACAGCATTTATTATTGATGTTTTAATTGTTAATTAATTATTAATTTATTAATCTGTATTAATGTTAATTGTAAGTTATTTTTCTGTATTCATTACGAAATTAAACTTTTGTGCTAATATTTTTATCTAGCCAAGAAATTTAGTGTCTAAAAAGAATGGCATTTGAAATTTTAGCCACATTTATTCAAGAATATATTATTATTTACGGTTTAATCGATTGATAAGTCAGTAAATTTCATTACCATTTTATTTATTTTTCCAATCTCAATCCACATTAAGCTTATATTTAAAAATCGTACATAAAAATGCACAAAGCAATCGTACTAACACCAATTTAGGCCGTAAATAAGCTTCAATTTGACAACCCCCTCCTTCTACTGGTGACAGAAATTTAAAACATTTGAGTTAAAATTGCGTATCGACCACTGGCGCCCATCTTTTAAGGCCCTTCTGTGATTATTAAATGATTCATTGACGTCGGTTCAGAGAGTGTAAACAGTTCGAGGCCAAGTAGGGTCAGCCTTGTGCAGAATATAGTTACATCATTAAAACGCCACCCTACACAAGAGGCTTATTTAAAAAAACATCAACTGCAACCACCCAAGAGTCCGAGTCCCCCATTAGGAAAAAAAGGAAAATTAAAAATTATAATTTCCATAATACAAACCCCGACCGCCTGGCTTCCTCATTTATCGCTTTTAACATCAAACTCACGTGGCCGCCATCTTGATAAAAGTAACGTGCACGTTATACAACTTTCTCATTAAAAAATAACAAGTCTTGAGATATGATATGAGATTTTAGGATTGAGAAAAGACATTTTAACGAATCGTGTCTCAGGTGGCGTAGGAGAGAATTGTTTAAGGTCTTAAATCTCCTCTTTTCAACTGAGCTTTAAGTTTCAAAGAATTAATACGAGAACAAGCTCAATTCGGATTAATTTGCGCTCAACTTGTTAATCCGTTACGATTCTTTCTCTTTCAATCTCTCGCAATTTGACGCCAATTTATTGCAATCGATATCTACAAAGAAAGGGAAACTATGTGGATATTAAAATGTGTCAAATTTGCTACTTGGCAGCTTAAACTTGCAGTGATAATATCATATTCTATCAAACATTTTTATATGTCTCGAAACATCTAATAAGTCGATTGTTGAAATTAGGATCCCGTGCATCCTTTGTTGACTCGAGTACTCAAATGGCGTCAGTTAGTGGCAATTAGAAGAGAACCCACTTCACTTAGTTGCATCAGATAACATACATGCAACTAAAACTCAAATTACTATCGATTCGGAACTAAAGAGAAAAAAATATTGCAACAATGATCAATTACTGCGATGAAAAAATGGACAATTTTTTTTCACACCCATTTTAACAAATTGACTCATTTTCTTTTCTCTCTCATTTTGTCCACAATTCAATCTCCACTTCCGGTAATTCGTTCACATGGCTTTGCCCATATTTCGCACTGTCAGTTAGTGCAGTAATGGCGTAATGCAATTTTCCATTAAACAACAAAACACCTACTGTTAAGTAACTTTATTAATAGATGTTAGTAATAGAGCATTGATCCATAATTATTTATATAGACAAACCTCTATTTATTTTTTCTAAAAGTAATATTTTAAAATTTCACGACAGAAATAATTGGGGTATTTTTAAGTAATTAGGTGTAGAAGCCTAATTTCAGTGTCTATCAAAGAAAGTAATAGACAGTTGACGACTAGAAAGTTATTCATTAATTTTTTTAAGTTGTATAGATCTTAAATATGATAAGGCTTTTGGAAAATGAAAAATAGCAAATATCCAGTGGCTACGAACATAGTAAAGATTTCCAATAAACTGGTCAATTTCACGAAGTAATATACGACGTCATTGTAAATTGCTGTAGGTATGCGTATTGACTGTTGTAATGGATTAAACTATTATAATTCACAAACATAAAATTCTATGCTTTATATAACGATTTTGTTAGGTTTGAAAATGTTTAAATTTTTTGATTAAATTATATAGTGCTTTAAGTAACGTGTTCCTGTATGATGTAACAGTCTTTGCTGTATACCGACAGATCAGCAGGTCAACTGAAACGAATCAGTCGATAAATTATTTAAGAAATTTATTCGTAGATAATAAATGAAGCTTGTAAACGTTTGTTCAAACAGAGAATTTTGTTAGCATATTATTTCCATTCTATTTAATATAAATGACACGTTATAGAAATTCACTGTAATTCTTTAGGCTATGTGAAATAAAAAGTTGGCTAATGCATAATTCGTATTGAAAAACAACAATAAAAATAATAGGAAAGGAAAAGAAACTCTTCTGATGTCATATGAAGTCTTCTAATGTAGAAAAGGCATTTGAGTTATAGGTGTAAAATTTTGATTCCTCAACAACTAAGTCGTATAAGTGACAGCACACATTAACCACTTGCTTCTAACTCGTGCAACTGACAACATAAAAGAGCAAACAGAAAACCACTACCACAAAACACAACAAGAAAAACAAGTAACACTTTTGTGACAACATATCCAACAACAAAAACCACAATTAAATGTCTGAAACATCTCAACAAGTAACTAACACTTTAAACGCCAAAAGCAGAAAACAACAACAAAAGTGTTCTTTTAGGTGTTTGTTTTTTAATAAAATAGATTTTTGCAATTTTTCGAAGTATCAGACTTTAATCACTCTAAAAAATTCTTTCTACAAAACCAGAGGAAAAAAGAAAACATAAGTTGAGAAAAAAACAAGACTTACACTCGTTTCTTAACATTAAATATGACCAACATAGCAATTCCGGCACGCTCCAGCTCGCCTTTAACACTGCTGACTCCTCAAAACACTCAAGGTCCCGTATAACCCCAGGGGGAATGGAAGGAGAAAATACCAAAATCAAATCGTAACAATATTTTTAACACTTAACTGGTTTTTGCTTTTATTATTTCGCCATTAGTTATAACATTTGAAAAAAATTGCCAATGCATTTTTTTAAAAATTCCACCTGGGTGGCCTGAAGAGGTTTCGGGAAAAGGAGAGAAAGAGATTGTGACCTTTTTTCAACCTCAACGTTTTCCCTCACCCCAACCCCAGCCTCGATCGCCAGCGATGGGCGATCCGTTTTAAAAATCGCATCTGCGAAAAATGACAGGTGAAGGTCAAAGAACCATCTTCGATGCTTCATTGACCTCATTCGACCTGAAATCAGTGACATGTTGAAGGAAAATTGGGAAAAATGAGGTCAAAACTTGAAAAAATCTCTTCATTTTCCTCATTAATTTCCATCGCTTTCTATTTCAAGTCCAACACAAACCAAGATGGTTGTGGCTATTGTTGTCAATATCAAGTTTGTATCGCTTTTCAAGTGCCTTTTCAAATGCGTGCTATTTCCATTCACTTTCCCCCTTCCCCTTCGTCGATCGGTGGCCGTAATTACAATCACGCAACAATGATTGCTACAATAGACACGTGCGGGTGTTCTGCGAAGACCATCTGCTCTTCAAAATGGCGGCCACACACAATTGGGTGAATAAACCCGAATTTCAGTTGACATGTCGTCGCGCCAACATAAATTAATCCATTTCCTCGTTCTATGTACATAACTCACGAAATCAACAATGCGTCAACACAACAGCCGCCATTGTGATAAATGTCGTTATTGTTACAGATGATTTGTTACAATCTACTAACAAACAAGCAAATGTATTTTTCAATTCCTAATATATTTTTTTCTCCTCCATTTCACTTATATTATTCCATTTTTTATTTTAAATAACTTGAGAACGATTTATGTAGTCAAGTGTAATGTTACAAATAATCCCCTGGGAAATAGATGACATCAAAAACTATAGTTCTTAAAAAATAATACGATAAAAAAGTTTAAAAAATGGCTACTGGAGTTTGAAATACGGAAACAAAATGGTAGTAAAAATTTATATATAAAAAGTTGTTCTTGGTAGTACCATAAACTGATTTTTGAATTCACTTTTTATAGTACAAACATTAGTAAATAGTTTCTTAATTATAGTTATAATGTTCAGATTTAAATTTTTTTAAAAAAAATTTATCAAAATAAAAAAAATTAAAAAAAACAATTTTTTTTTCTTGATTACAAAAATTGTTTGGAAGCTTAATTTTTTTCTTGCTCTTATTTAACTGGAAATTTCAAGTTTTTACAACCCCCATCAATTGTCATTAATGTCCACTGCACAATGCAACAAAAATGTTATCCCACCATAATAAAACTAAGGTGAAAAGAATGAGAATATAAAACAAAAAAAAATGAGGAGTTTTTCAAAACGTATAAAAAGTAGCAAATGTATTGTTCAACGAGGTTCAAATTAAAGACTAGGAAAAAGAAAACCACAAACGACATTTTCACACTAGTATAAAACTGTGGGATTTTTAAAAGCTGAGAATTACAGTACAAAAACCCATCCTATAATTGAACCATCCACTTTTATTACACTGCAAACAAAACACTAACCCTAGGGCTAACATCCGCCATATTTGTTACAATTTCTATTTTCATATACATTTCAGCTCGTAACGATACCTCAAAGAAAGGGAAGGTATTTCTCCCTTTTTTAATTAAAATTTTAACAAAATCTCCCTTAAAATAAAAAAAAATTAAAATGGATGTTTCATTTATTAAATATTCAAAGAATGACATCATCGGCCACCAGAGGGCCAATGTTCACGGACCAATGACTTATGATTGAATCGGTTGAGTAATACCAACACCATCAGGGGGCATTGTTAATTTGCCTGATGCTATTGGCGCATAGGAACCCCTACCATATTTTTCTTTTTAATTTAAAAAAAAATAAAACAAAAACAAAGAAATATTTTCTCATATTCAAGTGAAAATATCAAATATAAAACAGTTAAATTCTTGTTTATAAAGTGGCAGTAATGAAAAATCGTTCTCATACATTTAACATGGGTTTCTCTAAAAGAAAAATCGAATGGGGGGGAGGTTTGAGGTTTCTTATCAGTCTGTAACTGGGCGTTGGTTGTTTTGTCGCTTAGCCACAGAAGCATGTAAAATAGTCTTCAGCAATATCTATTATGCATTAATTTAGTTACAAGTTATTTTTCGAGCTAGCATAAAGTCGTAAAATAACACAATAAAGTTATGTTCATATCCTTTGAGAAACATATTTCAAAAGAACAAAAAAGAAAAAGGGTATGGGAGTTCCCCAGGCCAAAATCAAGTCAAGGTCAGTACTTATTATCACGTTTAGACCCCCCAACCATGGAGTTGGAATCATTCGAAGTATGTCGACGATAAAAATTAACAAATTATTTATTTACTTTTTTATTTTTATTTTTTATATCTAGAAAACCAGTGGATCCTTTACCTTGAAAACGTGTCAGAAACTGGAAAAACTGACCAGGGAGCCACTAGACTGGAAATTACCAATTTAGCTGAATATTTTTATTTTATTTTATTTTTGTTTTTTTAACTCTTACCAGGAAGGTTGTTACACTAAACTGGCTAAATCTGAGGTTATTTCTGTATTTCTTGTGGGAGTGAAAGAAAAACAAAAACATCTAATCAGTTCAACTTTTAATTCCTTTCGGATTTTACCATGTTAGTGTATTATTCTTGCTCTGATTATGTGAAAATAGGAAATTCCTTTAACATTTTAATATTTAATCATTTCCATTTCTCACCATTTTCACCAGCGAATTTTTCTATCATATATTTTTCCGGGTCAAAACAATTTCTCTCCTTTAAAATGAATGTGGATACTGCTGATTAAGCAACTCAATTGCATCCTAAATCCAACTTTATCCCACCCAACAACTGCTGCATAAAGAAAATCCACCTCATCAATCGTTTTAATCCCCACACAACAATTTGAAGAAATCGACTTGAAAACAAAAAAACAATAATAACATCAGTGACAAAAACAGATTAAACTTTAATGAGTATTAAGAATTAACATTTCAAAGTCAATAAAATTATTATTCGTCAAACCAACTATTCCTCCATCTTGTTTTTATATTACTTGAGTATACTCTAGTATCAATTTTTAAAAACAACAAAGCTATAAACAACATTAAAGTGAATCACTACTTGAAAACATTGACACCAAAAATATATGTAAATAGATAGAATATTTAAATTATCGACTAATAGACGATAGTGAAGGATGTTTCTGCACCTTTAACACAAACCAAGGTACATATATAGCTGTATCGATTTTATCCAACCGCGTTAACACTTGAAAATGTTTCTTGACCAGTAGCACATTTATTTTTTAAACCATCGAAAAACACAAAGCGCAAAAACCCAAACCATCCATGGGTGGGCCCCACATGCCCCAGTGTCTCTTCCCCTCCCCCTTCACCTTAACTCACCTCACCCATGATCCGCCATCATGCGGCCTGAGGCAGTTGCGAGAGCCAGGTTGGTTCAACCAGGCCTAATTACCATAAGGACAATGCAAACAAGTAACCAAAAGTTCTTTTCACGAATGTCCTCACTTCACCCTCCTTCTATGGACCTTAGTCCCTTGTTTATGGCCCCTTCCCCTTTTTAGGGTCCCTTTGGGCCTTCTTTTTGGTTTCTTCTATTGAGGTGAAGGAACCTCCTCTTTCTTTGATGCCGGGTTCCTAATGGAAGGTGCCCTAAGCCAAAACGAGCCAAAAGGTCTTTGGATAGAAGACGTTTGGTAAATAGATCAAATGCAAGATGAATCGTGCGAGGGGTGGTCCAAAGGAAGATGATACACAAAATGGCCGATTGAAAATAGCCACGGGTGCGGGGATTTTGGGTCATTTAAAAGACTACTTTTGACGGTACTTTGCAACGTTTAAAGTAATTTGATACAATTTCCAATCGCCCCTCCACATATTTTCGAGTAGTGGAATCCATTTTGAGACTATTGAGTCAGCGATGTCGTTGTTCGAGCACTTTTTAACGGGTTTTCAAACACTTTTCAATCCATTTTCACACATTTTTCGACGATTTAGTAAACATTTCTCTTCATGTGATGTTTACACACTATGATTGTTGGTTGATATGTTAAAAAATTAAGTTATTGTGAACAAGTTTTCACACTGTATAAAGTTATTTCCATCTTTTTGTTGATATACAGCATTGCAAAACACTTTGTAAAATCCATTTTCACTTCTTGACGAAACCTTGAAGATGTTTAAAGGGTCTCTGAACCAACGCAACATAATCAATTAAAAAAGTTTGGATAATAGATCGATATTTTTTTCTAATGTCAATGAAATTCTTTCATTACCCCCTCCTCCCAGTGCCTCCTCCCTTATCCACCAACTCGCAGGAACTAATTTTCATAAATCAATAGCGTTTTTTGCACTTGTACTTAATCAAAAACTTGATTAATAATTATCTTTATCATTGAAAAAAAGTAGAGAAAAATTGTTAAAAGAATTTAATTTTAATTTTAATTTCAATTTCATATCAATCATTAAAATCAATACTTACATCATTCAAATTTTCAAAACAATGCCATCTTTTTTAAAACTTTTAAATATTTATCAAACATTTTAAAGAAGGACCTTTACAATATATATCAATGATACTAACCGTTAAAAAGGTAAGGGTAACATAATTAAATATGATTTTAATAATATTACATTTCCAATTCCTGACATTAAATCCCTTTCAACCAGTACTTAATCTAATTACATTTTCCCAAAATAAACCATAAAATTCACCTCCGTTCTAGTTGTATTCTCATCACATACAAAAGCACGCAAAAACCAACATTAACTCATCAGTAAAAATCTCAAAATCTCAACTTTTGTACTAGAGTGACCCTCGGAACCTCATTACAGCGAACCGTCAGGTGTCCAGTTTATAAAGCCATAAAAATTATTATTCCTAAAAAACAAAACAAAGCCCAATTCAAATCAACCCAACCCAACTTTGCCAACTAGTCTAATAAATACATCCCAGTGCCATCATTATTCTTACAAACTTAACTCAACAAAAAACTTGACATATTATTAAAGCGAGTTTACCTTCAAACTAAATCTCAACATTAAAAAATCAATTAGTTCTTGCACACTGAGCCCTAACAAACAGAAAAATAGGAGAAACAGGTAAAGCAAACACTTTTCTTACCTTCTTTACACTCGATCACTCGTATTCGCATTAAATCCAACGCTCCAAGTAGGAGCAACAACATCGCCCCACCAACCGCCGCCATAGCTGAAGCTTGACTGAATTGTTGCCCTCGCCGTGCAGCGCCCTCTAAACAGACTCCTCCCTATAGGAATAATGAAATCACGTGAGCAATTGTTATTGGTCCAAGTTATCTTACGTCACTTGATTGTCAGGTGGGGTGCTTCGAGTCGAGGGTGAGGGAAAATGAGCGCGATTGATCCCGCGATGAGCGAGACGAAAAGGTGAGAGTTTTCGCTTTTTCGATTTCAGTAGTCGGTTTCACTTTTATTTAGTGTAGTGCAGTGCCTGTAAATAATATTACACTGTTAATTGATTACACTTTTTAGTACAAAATCGTAAGTATGCTTGAAACAAGTTACGTGTGCCATTTGTCAATATTTGTTTTAGCACTTGGTTTTTAAATGTTTACATAAAACTTTGTATTATAAAACACAGCACTTAGCAAGTGTTCAGTAATATCA
>JAQFZN010002434.1:0-11414 GCA_034687075.1 Geophilus carpophagus | reverse complement strand
AATAAGTGACTTTTCAAAAGACACTTTTTAAAGTGATTTTTCAAAAGACACTTTTCTTTTTGGATTGAACCCCCCTACTATCACATCATCACTCGGACATTTATCAGGTACTTTAGATTAAAAATATTAAAATCAAATTTTTAAATTTAATCTTAAATTTAATTTTTAAATTAAATTAAAATTAATTTAAACTCTGACTGCGTATGCTCACTTCTCAATTTTTATAAGTGAGTTCAATCACAAGTGACTTCTAGAAGTCAATTCTAGAAGTCACTTAAGTAAAAGTCAAATTGACTTCTAAAGATTGAATGCACCTATTATTAGCCAATCATTATATGAAATTGTCACAATATAACACTGTTAACTTTTTAAATGTTAAATTGCTAAATTCATTTATATTAAAGTGTATATAACTGCGTTCAATCCAAAACAAAAAGTCACTTTTCATTGAACGTGCTTATTTTGAAATCACTTATGTGATTCTCACGTCATGTCCAGTAGAGGCAAAACTATAACCTAAAACAACAAGTTGTCATCTTGATTTTGAGATTGTGACTGGTGGCAAATGCACAGAACACTAAAGCCCTCTAAAGTGATTTCTAAAAGTTGGAAAAGTCACCCAACCTGTGTCTTTTTGAAAAGTCACTTTAAGCCAGTGACTTATAAAAGTCATGATGCTTTAAACGCCATTTCCAGCTGAAAAAAGTCACTTTGTTTTGGATTGAACGCAGCTAGTGTAATTATTAGAATGCTTAATTTATTATATAAAAAATTTTTAATATAGAAAATTTTCTAATTTTCATAACTTTTCAACTTATTTTCTTAAATTTTTCATAACTTTTTGGGATTTTCAAGTTAAACTTAAATTTATTGCAGTAAAAAATTTTAAGAAGTCTACAATATGGATAATTTTATCAATTTTCATAATTTTTTCATGATTTTTCTAATATTTTATGATTTTTTCATCATTTTTCTAATAAAGTTTGTAGTTCAGAATATTTTAAATTGGGTTTCCAGGTTTTAAATTTTACCAACTTCAGTTTCGATTAGGCAAAATCCAATTGATTGTTTCGCCAAAAAAAATTCAAAATTTTTAGGCGAAATGGGATTAGGCAAAACAGGCTACCACCCATTAAATACTCTGCAAATCAGATAATCAGCACACAGATAGTCGGGAGTCTATTGAACATAATTTTAGCTAACCAATCAGTAATTGACATGAAAATATTTTCACAGTTTGACATGAAACTAACCACTGACTAATAAAACTGTTTTACTATCATTAAAAGACTTCGAAAAAAAGTTAATCCAGATGTTTTTTGTCTAATAAATATGACAGATATATATTTACATGAATTTTACTCTTCTCTCAATCATGGTGAGATTGAGAAAAAAAATTGGCCCATCGGTAGTATTAGTAGACAATTTTCCGCAGCCTACTGGCCCAAACTGAACCATCAGCCCACATTATACACATTTCAGAATCGGCCCATCAGGCTTTGCCCAAATCCCTGATGAATCAATCCGCCTCTGCTCTCAACTAACCAGATTACAAAGAATATAATAAAATACATGTAGTGGAAGCTGGTAGAGCATTGGATAAGACAAGTACGCAAAAATAATGTTGAAAAAATGGATCCAAAAAACACTATGTACAAACACAAAAACCATGAAATGAAAGTTAGTAAAAATAAAAATATAAATAAAAAGTAAAAAAAATATAAAGTAAAAAAGTAAAAAAAATATAAAGTAAAAAAGTAAAAAAAATATAAAGTAAAAAAGTAAAAAAAGTAAAAATAAAAATGCACAGTATAAGAAAAATAATAGAATGCTGTAAAATTGAGAAAGAAGAAATACATTTGAATGAAAACTGTGGTTTAGTTTTAGATAATAGAATTGCAGAGAACTTAGAAGCAGAGAATAATTATAAAAAGTAGTAACATGTAAAGGAGTAAATATACAGTAAAGTTGAAACAATCACAAACAAAATTTGAAAATATCAAAATATGCAGAAAAATGAAAGGAAGATGATGCCAATATTAAAAATTTTAAAATATTATTAAGACATTTAAATGTTAAAAATCTATATTGTGATTTCAAAGGGTAATTAAAAATTGTTCTGGTGATGATATTAAGGAGATCGAAAAGATTCAACATAGGAGTAATTATAAAGGAGTAAGACACGTGGAGTAGCCAAAATTAATGAAAATAAAAATTTCTAAACACATGTAAAAACAAAAATAAGCCAAATAATAATACAAAGAATATAAAGTTAATTAAAAATGGAATTGTTAAAATCATGGAGTATTTGGAATTAAGGATGTGCATCAAGCCAGCTAGCTTGGATTATTTCGACCTTTGGCCTTAAATATTGTCTCTGATTGGTGGTAGATATACTACTCACATCTCTATTTGGAATTGCTCAACAGTTTCTAAATGTAATCAAACGTTGAAAAATAAAATATAATTTTCTTTTATTTCTCTTGCTAAGCTGAGAGATTAGGTAATTCTGTGAATGAAACAGCAAAGCAAATCTACCTCAAGAGCCAAACGATATTAAATTCAATCGCGGATAAAATAAAGTTTTTACAATAAATTCATCAATACGGAAATCTATTAAAAAATGTTTCGAAGTTTTCATACCTATGTTTTCCTTTTCTTTGCAGGATATTGAATAACAACAAATCTCTCTGTCCTGAATATCCTTCAGCTTCCTAAAATATTTAACATTAATATTAAAATTATTTTTAAACAAAAAATTCAAATTTAATATAATTACATATGTTCAATAAGTTGTCGTTCGTCCAACGCAGTTGGTAAATCACGCTTATTTCCTAAGACTAAAACTGGTATTCCAGTCAACTGTGGTTTCTCCAATAAACTGTGCAGTTCATTTCTTGATGCTTCAATCTTCTCTAAATCTGCAGCATCAACCATATAACTATAACAAAATGAAATTACAGTATTAATACATATTAAAAATATTCGGATACTTATCACGATAATGTCTTACACAATCGCATTAACTCCTCGACAGTATCTTTCCCACATACTTCGAAACCTAGGTTGGCCTCCAATATCCCATAACTAAAAAATAAATGCAAACATAAATAAATACTTTGATTTCATTTTGCATTTTTATCAAATTTTAAAAAAGTTTCTTACTTTTATAGTAACGTTTCCCTTAGTAATCTTTCTCATATTAAATCCAACTGTTGGAATCATATCTTCACTAAATTGTCCTGACTAATCAGAGGAAATTTTCACATTATTGACAAATTTTAGTATTATTAAATAATACTTACCGCTATTACATTGACAAAAGTCGTTTTTCCCGAGTATTGAAGACCAACCAGAGTCAATTCCATTTCTTCTTTCCAAAATAAACTCTTAAACCAATCGAGAATTCTATTAATTAACGCCAACATGGCTTGCACTTGTTAAGTGGAAATGTATTTGTTAATGAAATTCGTCCTGATGATGGTCAAAAAACTATCAGACAACCAATTTTTGTTTTCCGAGAAAAATATTATAAGTCTGTATAGAGATATACCTAGGCGAACTGACTCAACATGCATGTGATAAGTCATGTGACTAATAACCTTGATGTAATCATTAATTAAATTAAATAAATTAATCAAATATAACATTTTTGATATTACGAGTCTTGCTTAGATAATTGAGAAATTAAATTTCCTGATATTTGTTCAATAAAATTGTCAATCATTTTACAAAATAGAGAAAAGAACTGAGCAGGCCTGTTATCTAAGTGTACATAAAGTGTGGAGTTTGTGGTTGACCATAACCCCCCTTTAGTAGATAAACGGGTCATTCGTAACAGTCCCAATGCTAAATTTTAGAAAAATTAAAAATGGCGGATTTTCTGAAATTTCACCTAAAGATGGCGCCAAATTCCCTCCTTTCAAATGAGTTCCATTCGTCTAAATTTAGTACAGATCTGATTTTTTTTAGTGTTTAAAGAAAAACAAAAGCAAAAGTAAAGCAAACAAAATTCTTTGTGATTGCTTTTAATTAATTTACACAATTGCCAAAAGAAAACCCAAGAAATACAAAAAAAAAACAATATTTTATTTTTTTTAGTTACAATAATATAATACTCTTCAAATCAAGCTGTTGTACTTCAATTTTCAAAAGTAAAAAAGGTTTTGCAAATGGATTATTATTGTGCTTTTACATGTGTTTCTAGGTTTCGTTATTACTATCTTATGTATATTGTCTATTTCCAGATGTGTTGTCTTCTCTCCATCATTGTTTAAGGCCTTTTCGATCTTCTAGGTTTATGTTATCACTTTATTTTGACTTTTTCATCACAAGTTCTGATGATAATCTTAAGCAAAAAATACAAAAGAAATGTTTAAACATTGTTGTCCAAAAGAAGCCAACACATGTGGAAAAAGCCAAAATAAAGTAATAATTTTAATTATCGTTTGAAAACAAAATTAAATTAAATTAAATAAGTTGATATAACCTGATAAGTAATATATGTACACCTGTTAAAGAAGGGAATTTGACTCCACCTTTTGACTGATTTAAACAAAATCCACTATTTTTAATTTGCCTCATTCAACTAAAGCAGTCGAGTTGAGGTTGAAAAAGGGGTGTAACTTAAGTTCATGCATGGCAGTCATCGTTATTCTCAGTATTAAAACGGACAAATAACTGTTTAATTATTTTTATGATAAAAATTAATTTCTATAAATAATAGAATAAAAAAGGATTATTTTATTGATTTAAAAAATGCTTTTGGTTGGTACAAATTTAAAATGAAATATCTGTATATAAAATTACTTAACAATATCATAGTCGTTAAATGGATGAAATTTAATTATTTATGTTATGAGAGCATGTTTTCCTATTATGACATAAAAAATTTTTTTTATTAGTATTTGCAATGGTTACACACTGTAACTAATTCGTACCCTGATTTCCACAATTGCTATATTTGCGTAGGTTATTTCGAGTAGGTTCCTTAACAGTCCTACGACAATTATTATTTCTTCTTGAATGGTTAACATCTGTGTTTGATTCATCCGCCCATTGAAAAAATCGACATTTATCAGCAGCACATTTACTACAAGTATAAAATAAACGCCCTTTATTTGGGCCATCTTTTTGAACAGCAGTCCTATAAAAAAATAATTAATTATCATATAATTTATATATATCTACATATATATTTTTTACATTTTGGCAGGTAATGCACAATTGCAAGTTATATTTTGAGTAATTCCAATTGGTGCAGTACTGAAAATAATAAATCAAAAAACTTTAAATGAAATTACAGTAAACATTTATATAATATCCATAATTTACTTAAACTGAAAAATCAATCCATTTGTTGTAAACTGAAAAATCAATTCATTTTTAACCATAAATTATAATTTTATATTATTAGATTATCTCACTCTTTTTTGAGCAATATCAATTTCCACAGTTGTTTCATGTCCTTCGGCGTCTTTGGAACAATAGGCTAAAAAATGGCGAACTACAAACTCGTAAACTCGTTTGTCATCACCTTGCAATTGATCTGTGTATTTAGTTGGATGTATGGGAGGATGAGCATTATCTGTTTTTGTTCCTCTTCTTGGGTTAGGCCCATCATTAATGACTCGAATTGCAAATTCTAAATTTAATTTTAAATTTAATTTTAGTTTTAAAATTTAAAAACATATTAAGTTTTAATCTTTTTACCTCCCCATTGAGAATCATTGATCTGCATCTGTACTAAACTATTGAGATCCATTCCTTGAGGAAAAATATTGGTTTCCGTACGAGGATAACTGATTATACCTTGTGTATAGAACTTCTCCGCAACAGAAAGTGCATATTTAGCATTCATATGTAACTTTCGAGAAGCAGTTTTTTCAAATTCCTTAGTAATTAGAATATAACTAACTAGTTCTATGGAGAATTTTTAAATTTTAGCTTATATAAATACATACAACAGTATCCAATGGAAGAGGTCGCCACTTTGATTTGGGTTTACTTTGAACCAGTGGCGGAACTTCAAAATTTGGGCCCCCCTGCAAAAAATATATGGGCCCCCAATAATTTTTTTTATTTAACAAAAAACAGTTATCGATGTGGAATATTTTTTTTTTAATTTTTTTGGATTTTATTGGATTTTTTTTTAAATTTTTTTAATATTTTAATTTAATTTCAATTTTTTTTTTGATTTTTTTTGGATTTTTTAAATTATTTTAATGTTTTAATTTTATTTTTGGATTTTTTTTGGATTTTTTAAATTATTTTAATGTTTTAATTTAACTTTTAATTTTTTTAGAGCTGTAGATTTTTCTGATTATTTGGGCCCCCTATAGCCGGTGGCCCCCCCGCAATGATGGGCCCGGCATCCAGTAGTTCCGCCACTGCTTTGAACGTTGACTACAGTTGCAGATGGCGCCTAAAGTTTTCAAATGGTTTTAATTTCTTTTTGAAAAATCATTTAAGGATTCACCTCCAGACAAATGTGATGTAAAACGAGACAACAAGCACTGCATGAAAGTCGAGATTTACAAAATAATAAATTTTGTAAATTTGTTGATAAATTTCAAGTTTAACATGGTTGCAAAGATACACTAAAACCTATGTTAAACTTTATCGTTAAACTTAATTTACAACAAATTTACAAAATAATTTACAAATTTGGTTGTAAATTGTCTGTTTACAATAGATAAACCTTTGTTAAATATTGTATTTAACAAACCTTGTAAACCAGGTTTACAGTTTGTAAATTGTCTGTTTACAAGAGATTTACAACAACTATAATGTTTGTAAATCTCAAATTTCAAGCAGTGAAGTGTGATCAAACAGGCGATGCCGTTTCCAAGAAAAATCGACTATGTCTTCGCCATTTCTGTAGTGAACTGAATTAGAAATAAATAATAAGTAAATAAATAAGATAATTGTATTTCTAATTTTATTTTCTATTAATACCCACGAGTTTTCATAATGGTTCTGGAACAAATGATCTGATTTGTTTATTACGCTCCACAACAAAACCAAGAGTAGGAAACTGGCAACTGCCATAACTTATGAATTTATTGTTTAAAGATCCAGGAAATACTTTCTGCAAACGCAGAGTTTGAAAGCGAGTAAATGCTGCGCCTATATTTAATCACAAATATTAAATTCTTCTTAAATATTTAATATGTAAGTGTACATATACCAATTCGAAGATCGAGTTCCTGTCGCACGTCCACTGCTTTACTAACTTTCTCATTTGGCTGTATAAGATTTTGTATAGCTCGAAAAATGGCCGTCGATGTAAGTTCGGAAAAGCGAGCTCGATAAATCCTCAAATTACTTTTCACTAAAATATTTAGTAACATAGTAATTTGAAACAAATTCCTTCCCAGAAAAATTTGAAATTTAAAAGAAAAAAAAATAATAATTACCATTTTTACAAACATTAATAATTTCGTATCCGATGTTTTCACCTTCCCGATCACAATCGGTCTAAATGATTAATACCATGCACCTTGACACTTCTTTCTCTAAAGTTTTCTATTAAAAAATAAAATAAAGTATTTCAAAATTTATAAAAGTTACTTTATAATTACATTACTTTTATGCTTTCGAAATTAGGTAAACAAACTTTTTCCATAGGAGCGCTAAATAATTTTGTGGGTTACAAGCTTGCCTTAAAAAAATACATCAAAATAGAAAAATTTTATTACATTTACGACGAATAATACCATGATTTATACGATCCGATAAATTCATAATTTAATAAATGACCCGAGACTGATGTCATGACCATTGAGCAACGTTGATTCAAAACATTTGCTTCAAATTCGTAGATTTTATTGAACTTGGACAATCCACCCCTCTAAAATGTGTAGTGATTAAATTATAAATTCATACTTCAACTTTGATCATTATTTTACCCTATTATATCTCCCGTTTGATACAATTTCTGCTTTTTTTTTGGCAACGTCATTTTTCTCCGCTACGTTTAATACACGCATTGTCAAAGAACTCAAGCAACGACGAAATTCTGAAATAAGTATAATTTTGAACTGTGAAGACATCAGTCCATTCCTATAGAAAGTTTCAATTTGTGTCAATTGATTCGCTGCACGGCGCCACTGCCGATGGGCGGAGCATGTTACCGCTTTTACCATAGCCGTGTCGCATCTGGATATTCTTTAATCTGTGCATAACCCCCTTTCTACTAAGGTGGTTATGATCTATGACATCCATTCGACTATCCGCCATAACATATTCCAGCCAATGAAACAGCAATTAATAACAAAAATGCGGGATGACGAAATAAAATAACTAAACTTAAATAAATTCGTAAAAACTGGAAAATAAATTTTTCTATTAAAAAGAAATTGTTTTTATTTTAATTTTTAATGTCTGACAAAAAAGATTTCTCACTAGTTGTCGCTGCCGGAAAATATTATACAAATTCCACCAAGTTTGTGAAATGTTTATGACAGAATAGTGCTATCACTAAACAAATTTTAGCTTCAGACGTCTACTAGGAAATGAAATTAAGAGAATCACTGTTGACAGCATGTATCTGTTTCCCGCCATCTGACCAAATCTTCAGTTCTCGAGCTTGATGCTTTAGTTCGTTGTTAGTTTGCAATGGCCAAAGTTCATGTTTGTAATGTCGTTGTTTTGGACAATCCTTCTCCTTTCAGTAATCCATACCAATTTGAAATAACATTTGAATGTATAGAGGATTTACAGGAAGGTAAAGATTCACAGAATGAATATTTTATTTATAACCGACCATAGTAAAGCATGAATTGTTTTTCAGATTTGGAATGGAAAATTATTTATGTTGGTTCAGCAGAAAGTGAAGATTTTGATCAAATTTTGGATACTGTTTATGTAGGACCGGTGCCAGAAGGAAGACATATGTTCGTATTTCAAGTAAGTACAGTAAAATTTGTACAATTTTACTATTACAAATATTATTCAATGAAAATTGTTGTTGATTTTATTTAGGCCGATCCACCAGATCCAAGTAAAATTCCTGTTGCTGATGCAGTAGGTGTGACAGTTGTACTGCTTACATGCTCATACAGAGGAAAGGAATTCATAAGAGTTGGTTATTATGTAAATAACGAATATGCAGATTCAGAATTGAGAGAAAATCCACCTGCAATTCCACAATTTGATAAAGTAAACATTTTTGAATTGATTTTTATTTTAATAAAAAAAAAAGTGAATGTTTTTTTGTTGCTATCTAACAGATGCAAAGAAATATTTTGGCTACAAGTCCTCGTGTAACGCGATTTAAAATTGATTGGGATGATAATCCAGGAGAAGAAAATGTAGCTCCGATTGAGAGTAATGAATACAGTCAAAGAAATGTTGATCACAACAGCTTGTCTGAACCCTTAAAACCAAATGTAGAATCATCATCACTTGTCAATTTAGATATGACAGTTTAAAGCATTTTATAATCCCATTTTGTAAATACAATTTATCAGATGAAAAGAAAAAAACCGTTGAGGTTTAATTTTATAATTATTTTTTGTCATAACAGTTAATTATGATTTTGAAATGTATTTTTTTAGTGTCAATAAGTAAAGAAAAGAATTTATACTCAAATTTTTTTTGGTTTTAGTAATGATAAAAATATTTTTTCAAGAAAGATTAAATAATTAATACTTTACTATGCCAGTTCTGACAACAATCTAAAAAAGAAATTCCAGTTTACTAGCTCAATAGAAGTGGAATGAAGATGACTGATTTAGGTTATATGCTATAAGTAAGGCTGGAGATGGATGTTTTCCTGGGATTTCTTGTGTTGAATTTCTCGGGAAATGGGAAATTTTTTTTGTTTCCTGATTCCTGAGAAATGCCATACATTCCTCCATATGTTTGTATGGTTAAGAAAAATTAGAAAAGTATTTAAGCAGGACATTTTCCTACTTTCTACCAGTTGCAGGTTATAATCATTTTCAAATTCATTTAAAGGAATGGGAAAGCAAATATTAAATGTTTGTATTAATCAAGAAATTAGGTTTAGGTTATTTATTAAATTAACTATTTTGTGCAAAATGTTTAGATTTTAATGTTAGTATGAACCTAGCTGTCTGCCATTGTCACATGACCTTGTGATGTCATCTCATGAATGAAATGCTTATACTCGCTAGGTTGAATGAGCTATTCACTTGCCTGTACACAGTTCATGTGAGAATTGTTTGTTTGTATTAACAATATTATATTAACAGTTGTCCATAATATATATAATATATATTATTAATGGAATTGAATCAAGATTTAATTCCATATTTTTTTGAACTATTACTTAATTCAAGTATGAAGAAGTTAGTGATCAAGATGTTGATCAAGATATTGATAGTGATGAGAACTCTTTAGAAAGTGAGAATTCAACTAGTGATGAGTGTACTGAAACTAATAGGATAGGAAACAAACTAGTATGAAATTAATTTTTTTAAGTTAATTTATTTCTATACTATTTATTCACATTAAAGTAGGTGTTCCTGTGGAGAATGTGTTGCTATAGCAACCAAACAGAAGTGTTTGCTGTCAGGAGTATGATAAAATTACAAGGTTACTAAATAGTAAAATTTCCTGTATAACAACTCATGAAGGATTTGAGCCTATTTGTAGTAGCTTACTTTGAATATGTTGCAGTTGAAAATGATAAAGATGAACATGATATACATGAGTAAGCATACAAAGATAATTAATATACTACGAGGGCTGTCCACAAAATAAGTTTCCCTGTGGCCATTTACAGAAACTTAACACAATTTCATGAAAATATTTATTGCAATAGCTATTTTTCAATATATTTACCACCAGAATTGAGACATTTGTCATTTTGTGGGTCCAACTTTTAAACATCTGTCTCATAGAAGTCTGCTGCCTGGGATTGGAACCACTGTGTGACAATTTTCTCTGCTTCTCTGTCATTCTCAAAATGCTAATGCTGAACAGAGAAATTTTTCGAGGTGTGGGAAAAGATGGAAATCACTGGGAGCAAGGTCCAGGCTGTAGAGTGGATGATTAAACACCTCCCTGTTACACTCCTGCGGGAGACTTGCTGTCCATCAAGCTGTGCATGGCCTAGCGCTATCATGCAGGAAGACAATTTCAGCACTATGCATCCCGCACCACTTGTTTTAAATGGCCGTCGCAATTTTTGCAGTGTTTCACAGCAATGCTTAGCATTCACTGTCTCAAATCTGGTCAGAAAGTCGACATGCAGAATGACACAGAAGCAGAGATGGTTGTCACACAGTGGTTCTAATCCTAGGCGGCAGACTTCTATGACACAGGTGTTTAAAAGTTGGTCCCACGAAATGACATGTCTCAATTCTAGTGGTAAATATATTGAAAAATAGCTAAACATTTGTGTAAACTATTGCAATAAATATTTTCATGAAATTGTGTTTTGT
>JAQFZN010002433.1:0-11414 GCA_034687075.1 Geophilus carpophagus | reverse complement strand
AAAATGTAGATTATAAAAAAATTTTCCATTCGATTTTTGTTTAATTTTTTAATTTAGAAATCTTTTTTAGAAAAATATTCAATTGTCATAAAAATCGATTAATTTCGAAAAATATCGATTAATTATCATTAAAACTAAAAAATATCGATTACAAAAATTTTATGATTTGATTTTTATACGATTTAGAAATATTTTAAAATTTATTTGGAAAAAATATCGATTCTCAAAAAAATCGATATTTTCTACGAAATCGATTTTTTTTCTTTGACTTCTGATCATAACTATAATTTTTA
Source organism: Geophilus carpophagus (assembly GCA_034687075.1). Taxonomy (NCBI): domain Eukaryota; kingdom Metazoa; phylum Arthropoda; class Chilopoda; order Geophilomorpha; family Geophilidae; genus Geophilus; species Geophilus carpophagus. The sequence goes on along the minus strand of JAQFZN010002433.1, from coordinate 11,121 downwards.
CGTAATAAAAAAAAAACTTTTTCTTCAGTAAACAAAATATCGAAACAAAAAAAATTATCGATTATCCAATCAAAACTCGATTCCACAATGGGATTCACTTCAAGTAAACACTCCCATTCCTGCAATAAAAATCCCTTTGAAATCACCTTCCATCTAAACCCTTCACAAACATCCATTACAGATCAAACCAATCCGAAAAAAATAAAACTCGCGAGTGAGCGAAAAAGAAAAAAAACCGTCTCAAACAATAGTGCACACGGAACGAGGTCCGGGAACAGAGTGAATCTTGGGAATTGGCGCGCGGCGCACAGGTAACTGTTGAAGCCAAGGGTCCTAACTCCACTGGGGGTCGCTATCCTGATGGCCTTTTTATTGCCGGCAGCCATTTCTTTCGTGTGTGAAAGGCTTACTGGAGGATTACGCGCCAAATCCCGATCTGAAAACGAGGCTCGGTCAATTGGTCTCTCCTGGGTGCCCTATCGGGGTCTGGGTACAAGTGAAAATTTTCTACTTCTATCTCCTCAACACTAATTAAAACATCGACTTTGCCATCCCGCCATATTACTTTGGTTGGCCAATTAAATTTCATAAAGCGCCCCCCTGTGGTCTCTCATGTGACAATTTCATGCACAACATTTCACACTTATGGAATATACAACAATTTTACAATTTTACAAAACGTTACAAAATTACAAATTTGAAAAAAAAAATGTTTCAGACATTGTTTTAAAAATCACAATATGTACTAATTTAGCTTTTAAAATGTCAACCATTTTGTTTTTTATCTTTAAAAATCATATGTACTAATTTAGCTTTAAAAATTTCAGCCATTGTGTTTTTTTCTTTAAATGACATTATTTACTGATTTAGGTTTAAAAATGTCGACCATTTGAAATTTCATATCCAAAAAAATGATGTAAACAAGAAAAATGGAAAATTAAAAGACATTTTAATTTTTATATATTTTTGGTTTCAAATAATTAATTTATGTATTCAAATATCAGCCATATTTTTTTCACATGATGCACTAATTTAGCTTCTAAAATGTCAACCATCAAATTTCATATCCAAATGCATTAAAATCCTGCCATTTTGTTTTTTATTTTTTATTTTCACTTTAAAGATCAAATTAACAACACTACGCACTAATTCAACCTTTAAAACGACAATGACAACCATCTTTAATTATTACCCATTAAAAAAATTACAATATCCTCAAAAAATCCCCAATTAACTTTACTTAACAAACAAAATCATCCATTTCTAATTTTCAAAACACATTACCATTCAAAACCCAAAACCCAAAAATAAAAACCTTAAAAAACCTATAAATCACCACCATATTTAACCTTCAAAACAATCAAAACCAGCCATTTTCTTTCCCCCATTAAATCACCACTACTTAACATCCCCATTGAAACCCAACACTATTCTAACCCCAATTCTACAGAAACAAAAATTAAAAAAATAAATAAATAAATAAAAAAGAAAAAAGCGAAAAAAAAAAACAGATCCCATTTTTTAGCAAATCCCAGTCACAAACTAATCCTAAAATGGAAACACTCATTTCTATTTATAAACAGACAGATTTAAGAGTGTAGCACCAACTCAAACTAAAAGAGGAATTTCATTCTTGCACTGCGCACTCACTCACTCGCACCTTCTTCCTCATATACCCCGCATTAATCCATCCATTTATCCCATCTATTAATAATCATGCGGAAATAAATGATTAATAAAAACAAACCTAAAAAATAACAACCAGGAAGGAAGTTAACATTCTAAAGCACAAATAACAAATCAAAACCCTTTTTTTTATCAATAAATAGGCCCAACGGTTAAAATATTTTCCGGGTTTCTATCTATTTCGTAATTTATCACTAAATTATCGAGTATTTACGTGTTTTACTACAGCTCTAACAATGACATCTGGTGAGAAAAACGTGAGGTGAAATAACACAACACGGTATACATAGTTAAAGAAAGATAAACAAACGGCCATTTTGTACAATAATTTCTTGTTCTTTATCACGCATGAGTTGTTGTTTACCAGTCGAGCTAGCGAGCTACGGCCATGTTTGAATACATATCCTCGATATATGTTTCTCTAAATATTGTATTAGTAAATATATTAAATTATATGTTTAGAAATGTCAAATGCATCATTAAATAATTGACCGCTTACAAAGTTGGTTGCGAAACATCAATATATGAAAAATTCGAATAAATTCCAACGGTTAAAATTGAACATTTTTATCAAAATGTAGAATAAAAATTAGAAAGGAATAAAAATAAAAATAATAATAATAATAATTAATATAATAAAAATATCCATTTCATTTGAAATAATCAATTTTTTCTCAAAATTATCGAACATTTCTATCTAATAAATAGCCCCAACTGTTCACCTTTAAGCCAACCAACCGTCTTGGCATCAAACGTCCCACTTTAATAAAACTTGGGCCCATAGAGCGATAGTCATCAGCTGTATTGATCTCTTGTTGCGTGCAATAGGAAGAACAACCCACCTTTTCCCTCGCTAAGGTCCTGCATTTTTCCCAAAAACATCAAAATAAAAAATAAAAATCAAAAATCTCCTAATCCACGTATTATTTATTTAAATAGACATAAAATTTAAAAAAAATAAACATTTTTAACAATTTTTTCAAACAATTTTAAAAAAAAAATTTAAAAAATTTTCAACTCAAATAAATATAAAATAAAAAGTAAAAAAAAAAATAAAACGGGGTTTTGCGAGAAGAAATGATGGACTGAAGGCGTAAAGGAATGATCAATGGGCAAGTATATGTTGGCTGATGGCTTTAAAGCCATAAAGAGACTTGTTGTGGCTGTTTGTGTTGTGCTGCCTTTTCAATTTTCTGCCTACTTGAGAGAGCAAAGCAGTAAGCAGACACTCACATAAATTATTACACTACTTTTCATTCTAATTCCTTTTCCCGCCATTTTTAACTCCATATAAACCACCCGCGTACAACATTACCATTTTTTACGCCGTTTTGTAGATAGAAATACAGTTTTATATTGTGAAAAAATTGAAAATTTGATAAAATCCAATTAAAATGGAAAAATTATACTGAATTTAACTATGTAATTATCAAGTCATCTTTATTACAATGTCCTTGCTTCGAATATAATTTTCTAGTAATTTGTTGGAATCGACTTGCAAATCAACTACTTTAATTCGCTTCTAATTAACTATAATTGTTAATTAAAAATCTTTGAAAAATAAAAAAAAACCGAAAATTACTAACAATTTTTTATGTCACCAGAGGGCCTCACTGTCACTCCGTTTTATTAACTGATGAGCGAAGCGAAATTTCAAGGTTTTATCCGAATAAGTTTAATTTTTAACAATAAAAAAGATATCGTGTTACAATCAATATCTTACTCAAATTAGTTGCAAAGATTTAAAAGACTCAGAAATTGAAATAAATTTAAATAAAAAATTATCTGTTGGTTTAATTTTATAGAAGAATTGAACAATTTTTGACAGCCTTGAAATTCCAACTGTAAATCTATAAATAATTACTTATAATTCCATTTGCCTTTCCAATAACTGATATCAACTGCTGTTATGATATTATTATATACTTATTTATTTATGTGTATATATGGATATCTGTCAGTTGTTATTCTTAAAAAAGATATAATATTTTAAAATAATAAATTTCTAATACGCTTTTTTGCAAATAAAGCATCATTTTCAGCATCAATCGTATTTTTGCAATTAAAACTCACAAAAAGCATAAATTATTTAACTCCAACACAGTTTTGTAATTAAAATTATTTCAGTCATATAATTAGTTGTTAATTTTATCATTTTATTGCTCATTTTTGATTGCATTGTTCATTTTTTCATTTTATTGTTCATTTTATATTTCCTTGTTCATTTTTTCATTTTATGGTGCATTTTTTATTTCATTGTTCATTTCATTTCATTATTACTTGTCCACAAAATTTAGCTTTTGGGTTGGGTCCAGATTACAGTTTTCCACAATCAGAATGAGTTTCAATTTTAACAAATTTTGGATTTCTAATCAGATTGGGTTTAAAAAAAGCCTCCCTAAGCCATCCCATTCCCATCCCTACAATACTGACATTCATCAACAACCAGTATTACAAACCCTACTTCCAATTTCCCCACTAACAATCCCAAACCACAATATTAAAAAAAGAAAAACCAACAATAAAAACCATCAAATATTAAATCTTAAACATTTCTTCCATTTTTTCTTTAAAAAAAAAACTAAACAAACATATAAGTAAATAAATAAAAACCTTTTCCCTTTAGAGTCGAACAATAACCATAAGCAAAATAGAAATAAGCAATTTCCTAACTGGACTTGTCTTTTCAAGCAAACAAAATGCCAATCCTTTTAGATGTCATAAATTGATTGCAACTCAAATGTAGCTTGGATTTTGTGAATAGTGCCAAGTCATTCCATCAAAATATCATGGAAAATGCTTTTTCCATTATTCTGTCTCCATCAGATGCCAAACCAAATAGGCGGACAAAATCAAAATCTACTCGGACCCACTTTCAAAATTCCATCTCTCCATTTTTTTTTACAATTTTATTTCTTTTCAACTTTTTCCAAATATATTTATATTGAATTAAACTCATAACTCACTACACTTCAACTACACTCTCCATTGTTTCAAAAAGTTACAAATATTTCATTTGCCCACAACCCGACCAGTCCCTCCCACTATTCAAATTCAAATCACAACAATACACAATGGAGAAGAAGGGGGGCGGGGAAGGGGGCAAAGTGGTTGATGGTTGATGGAAAAAAAATCTCAACCATTTAAACCGAAACCACTCAACTTGGTGGCGCCTGTAATTAATTATGCACACAATGTGTTTGCAAATAATTATTAAACTGAATTTTTAATGTGACCTCCTATTTGACTAATAACAACCCAAAGTTTGATTAAATTATTTAATAAAACAATAATAGAATTTATTTTATTTTTAATTATTTTCATTTTTAGAATATTTATATAAATTTTTTGATTTTTGTATTTTTTTGTATTTTTTTTAGAATTATTTTCATTTTTATAAATTTTTTACAATTTTTTAATTTAATTATTATTATAATTCTAAATAAACACATTTATTTTTTACATATAAAAATCCTAAACTAAAAATTTAAATTTTTCTTAACTCAACTAATCCAATTTACCAAATCCGCCATATTGAAAAATTGTTAAACACAACTTTATAACAAAATAAAACCACTTTTAATTAAAAAAAACATTGTAAAAACACTAAAACCACTTCCCACATAATTTTAATAAATAATAACTTGAAAATGGACTAAAATTGAGTATATTCCAACCCCATAATCCACCCTAACAACCTATTAAACACATTTAACTAATTAAATTTACATATTCCAAATAAAAAATAAAAATTAAATTTATTTATATAAAAACGTCAAAAATCGCAGTAAACTTAAATCCACCCAAACACACCTCAGGGAAATTCAAAATGGCTACTGAAAGATAGAGAGAAGAATTCCGTCTCCTCCTCCTCCTCTGCCAGCAAATTCTATATACATGGAAACAAGCTGCAAACGGGGACACAACTCCACAAATGAGTTCTACTGAGTTCCACTAGCTCACAGCAGTTTGAATTATTGATTTTCATTGCAACTGAATCACTTGCAAAATGTCTTCCTACAACAAATACAAATCTGCTGAGAAAAATAAATTGACAAAACAAATTTACTCTTTTTATCAATTTATATATATAAAAAAATTGATAGAAATAAATTTTTATCTTTTGTATCTACTTTTTCATTACTTCCACTAAAACAAATAAGAAAGAAAACAAAAGATCCCAAATAAAGACATCAAGAGATGGAAGATGTTTGGTCAGCAAATGGCCAACTTTCTTCTTTGTTTGTCCTTAGCTTTGCAACTACAACACTCTTTTTGTGCAGCTGCCAACTGCCAAAATATCAGAAATCCATAAAGTACAATCTATCTAAACAACTTCCTTGTTCCAAAATATCCTTTTCAATTTTTCACCACTAACCAATCAATCAAATCCCCACCTTCATTGACCAACTTGATCAATACAGTTCACACAAAACTACCTATTTATTTCTTAACTATCTATCACTTCCTGTTATTGTCATGTCTTCACGTACCTCACTAAAAAGTAACTAGAATAATGAGTGACTGTAATTCTGGTATACCTGCATACAGAAAATCAGTAACATCCATATATATACTGTATATTACTTGAATGTGCCTGTGTAGTAACGCTGATGTCATTAGTTTATGATGGCATCAGCGTTACTACACATGCACCTAAAGTAGCTGATATGTAACTGATACGTAACTTGGCTTTACGGCAAGTCTATGTATGTAAAGACCAAAGTTAAACTAGCTTGCACATGTTCTGCGGAGTTCTGCTTGTGTATTTTTGAATACTGTAATACCGGTATTAAACCATGAAAATTTATTTTTTTGGCAGTTTAGGGAACCAAAAAATGCAGAAAAATACAAGGAAGATGATACTGCTATTAAAAATATCAAAAAAGCCTTACTGGACATCACAAATGTTTTAAACTAGACATGTAAAAAATACAGCCCACAAGCCATGAGCAGCCCAACAATTTTGATTAATAATACTCCAATTTCCTAAATAGTTTTTCTATACATTGAACACAGGTACAGATTACATATATCTATTGAACATGCACTTATCTCTGTCACAAGTATGTATTTTTTTTTGAACTGACTAAGCCTATAATAATATTATAATGCAGAATGTCTGCTTTGATAGTTTGATGTAAGAATCTCAGCCCACTGATATACTTTGAAAGAAAAATTGGCACTTTACAAGACTGAGTTTGACACCCCAATTTTAAACTTAAAAACTATATACAGTTGAACTTCCATAACTCAAACTTCTGTATGTCAATTTTTCTATATCTTGAAAATTTTTCAGTAAACTATGATAATTTGACTTAGCGTTCAAAAACATAATTCAAAACCACTGCTGGATTATCCATAAGGCTGACTAGGCTGAAGTCTAAAGGCATATCAAGAACAGGTGCCTATGCAGCCTTCTTTTCCTGTTAAATGTTAACACTATGGATACTTTATAGCAGCAGTGGCCAAACTGGGGCTCTCCTATATCTTCAATGCAGCTCTAGCCAAGGCGGAAAAAATATCATTAGCACAAATAAAAATTAACAATAATACATATTTGTAATAAAATAAATTTTGGAGTCCTCTTTTAAAAATATATGAGCCAGATTTTCAACGATTCACGTCCAAGATACAAACACATACAACAACTGCATCTACCGGTAAAGAATAAGAATTTTTTATGAGTATTTTTAATGTATATAAATGTATTTTTAAAATAAATTATAAATAAAAATAAAAACTGTAAAATTTTAATATTACATAATTAAAACATTTGTATAATTACAACTCTCGAAATTTTAAGTTTAGTATTTTCAGCTCTTGTCAGGATAAAGTCTGGCCACCCCTGTTTTATAGCTCATGTCAAGGGGCCCAAAAAGCTCAAAGACTAGGGCCCCTGCCATTGATTAATACAGTATTGTTCAAAACAAAGTTCTGATAATCTTAAGGAGAAAATCAAAAAGACCTTAAACAAACAAGTATAGAAGATAACATGTGGATTAAGTCCAAAATCAATAAATTAATAAAAAATTTAAAAACACATAAAAAATAATAATAACCAAAATATAGGTATTGTATTTATGGTCTAGTTTTGCACATTAACTAAATTAAAGTGAGTTTATTTATTTAATATATTCAAGTGTATAAAAACTTAATAATTAATGTCTATATTTACCTTTATAGCATTAAAATTGGCCTTTCTATGTACACAAAACTTGTTTATATTTTGGTAGATTTACTTAGACAAAACAAACAGAAAAATACCATTTCAAATGCAACTTTATGTACCAAATTTAAGATTCAACCACTAAAATTGCTACATTTTTATCTTAATAATCTATATGTAGCTAAAGCTGGTACAAGTGTAATCTGTAGACATTAAAGCTACTTAATCACACCCTGTAATCATGCAATCAGATTTATCCAACTCAAGGAATGTGCTAACTGATAACACTTCATTGTAGATTAAACTCACTTTATCACTATTCTTATTATTATGGCATTCAATGTCTAATTTACATTCAAAATGCAAATTATTTTGCATTTCCATTTCTAAGCTATTTTTAATTTCAAAATGCACTTGAGCTTTCATCTTCAACACTAACTAAACTAATTCCAATAGAGGAAACAATTTACCTCATTTCTGGCTAACTTTTGGTCTGGCTAAAGGTGTATTTACCATTTACATAATCCATGCAGCAGCCATTATGTGCATATTTCTACTATATTATAATAATTGACCTAAAAGTGTTAAAGATCTTCACATAAAATAATAATAATAACTGAATTTTGTTTATAACTTGTAAAGACACCCTAATTTGACTTTCAAATTTTGATCAGTCTCATTAAATTAGCATATTTGCATAAATTGGTAAATTTGAGTATGTAATTGGGTACTTACGTGTCCGAATTGTTCAAAGTAGTTTTTAACATCTTCTAAAGTGGTGGGAGCAGACAAACCTCCTACAAATATCTTTTTTGTCCTAGTCACCATCTGTTAATTAGAATAAATAAAAAATATGAATATATTAACATTTATTAGTGAGAAAAAAAATTAAAATGACTAAAAATAAAATACTGCAAAAATACTAAAAATAAAAATACTGAAAAAAAATAGTTCAAAACACTGAAAAAATACTAAAAACATTTAAAAGTACTAAAAGTCTTATTTTGAATAAATTATGATTTTTCTTGTAATTTATTCAAAATAAAACTTTTTTAGTATTTTTTGATGTATTTTTTAATATCTTTTTAGTATTTTTCAACATTTCTTAGTATATTTTTAGTTTTTTTAGCCTTTTTGGTGTTTAAATCACAACAAGTCTCTTTTGCTCTCACCCAAGTAGGAGGAACCACAAAAACAAACAACAAAATTCATTCATAATCATGTATTTTTAGTACTCCAACATTTCACTCACAAAAGCCACCATTAAAATCACATTTCATTCACTTTGCATCCATCAAAATCAAAAGTAAAACTAAAACTTGATCAAATAAAGCTAAACCTGTTTATTACTAAAACTTTCCTTTGGCAAGAATTTCATAAAATTATTACACATCATCATCAACACATGAAAAATTCATAACAAAAGAAAACAAATAATCCCTAATCCATTAGAAAAAGTGGTCACAACAAAATGTATTACAAAAAACCACCCATAAAATCATTTATCAAATGACATTCATTGGATATTGACCAATTGCACCTGTCATTTGCACGAGAGTGTGCCAATTGTAACTGTTACAACATACAAATAACAAATAATGGATGGTACACTACCATCATCATTATCATTTATTTCCTTCGTATTGTTATTGTTGTGATATATTGGATTAAATGGAAAATATACTCCCTTTTTCTGTAGTTGGATGAAATAAAAAAAATTATATTGCATAAAAATTTGTCTTTATGTTGCTATAGAAACAATGAAAACATTGTATAATTCAATAACACGAGTCTTTTCATCTTATCATTTCATTAGTGTTTTTAAATTTGGTTTTGTCTTCAGGAAATGATCGAAAAATGTTGTTTAGAAGACATAAAAATGACAGTTTCTTTAAACGAAAAACCAATAAAACATCCAAAAAGACCAAAAGACCAAAAACATCTTTACAAAAATGTCTAAAAGGTTTCAAAAAAAATCTAAAAGACCAAAAACTTGTTTAAAAATGTATAAAAATTACTAAAAAGTCCAAATATCTTTTTTTTAAAATAACCAAAAACAAAAACAAAATCTTTTAAAAAATTTCCAAAATACCAAAAACATGTTTAAAAATGTTTATAAATTACTAAATAATCAAATACCTTTTTTAAAAATGTCCAAAAACCACTAAAAACTTCCAAAAAAACTAAAACCATTTTTAAAATGTGCCCAAAACTACCAAACGAACCAAAATCCTCTAGAAAGACCAAAAAAACAACCAAAATCCCTAACACACAAAACATTACAAAATCAAAACCCCATTTAAAACCAAAAAACAAAAACCCAAAACCCACCCCTTACAAACCAAACAAAAAAACCAAACAAAAATCACAAAAAAAACCTTCCAATTAAATCCACACCCAACTCCAACCCAACATTAAAAAAAATCAATCCAAAACCAAACCCTTAACTCACAAACCCAAATTCCCATTCACCAACCCACTTACCTCCCTCACTCCTTAAAAAAAACATGAAAAAGCGAATAGAAAAGGGTGTAAGAAATCTCATAATCCTCTAGTGAGGCAGCAAACCATGTGTGAAAAGCCAATCAATTTCCATTGGCGGAATAAAGAAAAACAGAATTACGGTAAAAGGGGGCAAGGCACACACACACACACATACATACACACAAAATGAAAAAGAGAAGGAGCACGAGAGAAAGAAAGAAAAAAAAATGGTGATGTGGTGAACGCGAGTGGGGGGAGGTGGGCAAAAAAAATTGCACAGCATTCATAGCACGTTTGGTGCGTGTGTAGTGAATGTGCTATTTTCATGATCACGGGCCAACTTTTATTATATACATTTTCCCACCCACACACCTTACTACTATCTTTTTCATTTTTCTATATATATACATATATGTATATATATATTTATAATACAGGCCCGTCGTGTACTACTACTGAGTATGAATGCACAAAATTGACGATAGATGCACCAGAGTATTAGCTCACTTGCCTTATATGGTTTAATGGCTGTTTTAATGGCGTCTAGTGCGTGTCACCAAACTCTTAGGTGAGTTCAATTTGCCTACTTGTTACTACTCACTCAATGTAAACAAAATATGTTAACGTTTGTAAACACAATTTTTCATCCAGTCGATTGCTTTCGGTTGTGTTGGCGAAAATTGCCACCAGATTACTTTAATATATCTATGGGAAATTGTCGATCAGAGATGATGTCATGTTTTTAATATTACAGGTCGAAGCTGTTCGTATGAACTCGAAGG
>JAQFZN010002432.1:0-11417 GCA_034687075.1 Geophilus carpophagus | reverse complement strand
CAAAGGTTGCCACAGAGTAAAATATTTAATTGGAATAGCTCCATCTGGGTTTGTGACTTTCATCTCTGAAGAATATGGTGGTAGGACTACAGATAATGTACTCACTTTAAATTGTGATATTTTAAATTTGTTAGAAAAAGAAGATACTGTAATGGCAGATAAATAGTATAGTTGAAGCTCAGAGAGAGTGGAGTAAGATTGTAAATACATGTAAATAAATATTTAATGATTATTTTTTTAGAGCAACTGTGGTAAAACAAAAAACTGAAGATATAACTGTTAACACAGCATCATTTACTAAGTAAAAAAAGTAGCCATAAATACAGAGTATTAACAACTAATGTTTTTAAGAAAGGTGATGTTGTGATTACAGAGGTAAAAACACATGTGTGCATGATAAAAAAAATGAAATCTTATGTATCATTTAATATCAACACCAAAGAAATGTTTTTCTCACTCTTGTTTGATTGATTTAGTTCAAACTTTTGGTTTAAGTGCTACATCTGTAAATAGAATTTTCACTACATGAATTATCATGAACTAGTGGAAATTTCTACCACCTATTAAATTTATAAAATCAAAACATCCTGATTATTTTATAAATTATTCTTATAATTATAAAAATTTAGACACTTCTCAAGAACAAAACTTTCTCAATTTACTGTATAAGTATTCCAATACAATAGTCAGCATTTTCAGACACCTCACAGGAAGGCGAAATTTTAGAAGATAAAATTAAAACCTGAATTATCAAAGCACTTTACAAAAATAATTGAACTTTATGATCAGGTGCAGATTGACCCACCAGGCATTCGGGCATGCTGGCATACCCAGATGAGCCTGGTGAGCCAGTACAAATTTAAAATAAACTACATTAAAAATAAAAAAATTAATTAAAATAATAAATAATAAAAATGGATTAATTGTAAGACTAAAAAATGGCAATCTTGGCTCTAAATAGCTGTGGGATGAAAAAATTTTAGACTGGGCCGGTTTAGAACAAATAGCCCGAGTCGAATTTGGGCATCAATCCACCCCTGCTTATGATCAAGAGTGAACAAATAACATGAAAAAATTTATAACGATTCAGAATTACAAGTGAGTTAGGTAAGTACAATGATAATTTCGAAAGTTAATTAAAACAATTAAATCTTTAAAAGTTGTATGACTATTTGTACAACCTCTGGAAAAAGGTTTTTGAGCATGCTGTCATTATTTCAAAAATCTGTTTGTAATTATTTTGCTTATAAATAAAAATAAATGGCTTAAAATAAAAATATACATCTTAATCATTAACTAAATCGCTGTTTGTGTGCCAAATTTGGATCAGAGATCAAAAACCAATGCAAAATATTATCTCTGTCAACATAAAGGAGACTCCCAAAAATTAAAGCTATAAATTTATAATACATGCAATTGATTGTAATTGAAATTGAAACAAAGCAATCTACAAGGAACAGAACACATACTGCAAGTATTGTAAGTCAGATATGACAGTGAATTGAAATCATTATCTACCAGGAAAAGCCAACAACATTACACATAAAACAATTGAATAATTAATCAAGAATAAGAACACGTGCGCACTGTTAAACTACGAAAAATGCTGATTTTTCGCGAATACGATTCAAATTTAGAAATTTGTATTTAGAAATTTAAATAAAACAACACACGAAAAACATAAAATATAAGTAAATGCCACAAATATAATAAAATGCGGTCTTACAATACAAATTTCAATTAAGTAATGATCACTATTATAAGACAAAAAATAAATTTAAATTCCAAGTTAGAAATGAAAGAACAAAATAAACCATTATCATCACTGGAGTTGATTTCTTTCGGCCTTTATAATATAACAAAAAGAAAATGAAAGCCCACGTTGTAAGAAACACTGCATTCAGCGTGGTTCGAAGAGTGCAATGGATTTGTTCTGCATCGAACGAGATGCTATGTAGCGATGCTTCCGGTAGCAGACTGCCACCTAGTGACAGATTAACATTATCCAGCCAATCAGAGGCGACGTTAGTATTCATGACGCGCCATTTTCCAATCCTAAAGGACCTACTTTTTAGCGCTCTCACTGCATCCAATTGTATGAGAGGTTTTAATTGTATTTGATTTGCCAGAAATTTAGAAACATATATGTGACGTCAGCGACGTATATTTACAGGTTTAAACCAAGGATTTGTATAAAAATAATGCTGTACAGTTTGTTTGCTAAAAACCGAATAAAAATAATTTAAAATTTATTTCTGGGTAATGTTAGTTTATTTTTTTCTTTTTACATTACCATTTTCAAATTTTCAAAAGTTTATGATTCAAGGCTCCCCAAATTTTCAAATAGCAAAAAAAAATCAATAAATCAATCTCAGATAACATCATTTTATCACCTATCGTTATTTGCTCTAATTGCTGATCTGCACCCATATCGAAGATGTTACCCAAGGATTCTCAATGATAAACAATATAATTTCCTCAAGAACCATGGATTTGTCAAATGAGCAGGGGATATGGCATTATTTGGAGATATTTTTTAAATGAAGTAAAAGCAGTCGGAATAAGAAATGACAAACCGTATTCAGTAGAACTCATGTTACCCGAGCAGGTGATATTGAAACATTCAAAATTATTAGTTAAAAATTTCAACTTGAAATGATATTTCATGTAGTATCAGAAGAATTAAAGCTGTTTCTGGTGAAGTTGGTATTAAAATTGATAAGACAAAAAGATAATATTATTGAATCTATATCTTCTATCGGTTAAATCTAGCAGAAAGTAGCTTTTTGATAAAGTAAATAATTGAAGCCCAACGAATTCGGCTTACTGAGGAATTAGAAATAGATGCGACATATTTAGCAAGCTTCGTTTCAAGGGAACGCCTGTTTTGAGAAATAGATCTGTTTACAACTTACATGCGAGTAAATTTGCTGCAACAATTTCTAAACATATAAATTTTGAAAATTTGCCTAATTTAACTGGCAACTATGATAAGATGAAAGGTTTGTCAGAGAAAATAAGAAACAGATCGCTTCAATAAATGTTTAATTGTTTTTATTTAAAATTTCATTTCCTTTACATTATAAATCCATTACGAATCTCACTAAAAACGAGTCAGTTTCGACCAACTTTAAACTAATATGGTGAATTATGATTAAATCTATGACAAGTAGAGTGTGTTTAAACGTCACATGCTGTAGCGTATAACGTAAACGAATCGTAACAAATACATATTGGACGTTTATTTCATAATGTGTATATATATAGTTAGTTTGAATAACAGTTTGAATAAGCATATTGATTGCTTCTTACACGTCTGCTAAAAAATAATGTTAGATTATAATGACGATTATAATGATGAGGCAGTTGGTTTTAATGATATGTGTCGTGTTGGAGCTGCAGAAAATCACTTATTTTCGGAAGATATGAATTTGGCCACAAGAATCGAAACAAATTCAAAAATTAAAAGCCTTAGAAGCAGCTACGAAAAGCAATTAGTTACGGATTATCAAAAAATTGACGAAATATGTGAAAGAATTCATCTGCAGGATATTGTTAAAGACCGAGTTAAGGATTTGTATAAAACAATTCTGGATAAAAATTCAATCAAATGTAGAAATAGAGATGTTATAATTGCATCTTGCTTAGCATTGGCGTGTCGGAAGGAAAAGGTAACAAGGACATATAAAGAAATACGTGCAATTACTGGAGTAGATGTAAAAAAAATAGGAAAATGTGTCAAAAAAATTTTGAAAGAAGTTGATATAAAATTAAGTGTACCAACACCTGTACAACTGATTACTAGATTTGCTCGTCAATTGGAATTGCCTGATCCAGTAGAAAAAGCAGCTGTATGTATTGCAAACCGGGCGAAGAAATATTTAGGATCCCAAACGGTTGTAACTGTATCCGCTGCAGCGATTTACATGGCTAGCCAAGCTTCTGAAGTGAAGAAGAATAGAAAACAAATAGCAGAAGCCACTGGTGCATCAGCTGCTACTATAACAAAAACATATAACATATTGTATGATCATGCAGAAAAATTATTTCCAGACGATTTTAAGTTTTTTACTTTAATTGAAGATTTGCCGTAAGTGTCTGTCGTTGAAACAAATTATTCTCGTGAAAATATGTCATAATCATTTTAAAGATGTATTTGTAAACTCAATCTCTACTTGACATATTGAATTTTATTCAAAAATAAATATTGCATTAATTGATTCTTATTCCTTCTACAAAGGATTATTTTATAATAAAATGTTATGATCAATTTGAAAACGATAAATGTATTGTATCCAAAAAATAAATGCGATAACAAATCTGAAGATTTATATTAGTTGTCAAAATTGTAGAAAACAATTTAAGTGTTCATTTCAATAAATATTAGTTTACGATTATAAGAATAATATTATTTTGGAGGAGCATAATGTTGGGTATAACGTCATTGTCAAAGCCAAGATTATTGAAGAAAGAGCTTTTACAGCAACACAAAAATTTGAAAATTGGCATAGTAGAATGGGGCACATAAACCTCGATTATTTGTTAAAGATGAGTAGGTAGAAGTTGGTAAAAAGACTTGATCTAAAGGATGAACAGCCCCAACAATGTAAGTCATGTGTTATATTTCGAGTGGGTCGAAATATTCCATGCATGTAAATATACAAAATTTCTAAGAAGATGGATAATACGAGTGGTGAATTACCCACTTGCAGCAGGTAGAATATTTCGAGTGGAGTGGATTATATTTTTACTGCACAAGCCTATAAATAAGAACTTCCTGCTTGTCTTTTGTGAAAATGGCGGAAAGCATAAATCGTGGAAAATAATCTGGTGCAGGAATTTACT
Source organism: Geophilus carpophagus (assembly GCA_034687075.1). NCBI lineage: Eukaryota > Metazoa > Arthropoda > Chilopoda > Geophilomorpha > Geophilidae > Geophilus > Geophilus carpophagus. Next base: position 6,572 of record JAQFZN010002432.1, on the reverse strand, counting down.
CTCTTTTATACGTGATAAAGAAGAAAATATTTTACAGTTGATAGATAGTAAAACTATCCAAAATAAGCAAATTTTCAACACCATTTTAAAGAAACTAAAAATTTAAGGTGTAAATAGAAGCATGGAGCAAATTAGAAATAAGTAAGTACTCATTAGTTTTAAATTGAATAGTTATTCAATTAAACAAATTAAACAACATTTATTGATTTCTAGATAGAAATCATTAAAAACAGCTTACAGACAAAATAGAGGTGCATTAGAAAAAAGTGGCAGTGCTGGAACAGAGTTTGCATGGTTTGAAATGTTAGATGAGCTATTACATGTCAGGCCATTAGTAATAGCAGTGAATTCGAGTACTAATATGATTCCCACAACCATTATTCAACCAGATGAACAAGGTAAACAGTTATGGTTATTAAATTTTCACGCTATAAAATGAATAGTAATTTTAAAAATTCGCAGAATCTGCACAAAATATTTTTGAAAACCTGCAGTGAGAAAGTGATGACATATCAGTCAGTCATCAGTCCACTCCAACAGCACAGAATAAGTTAGAAAGATCATATTCTGAATCACCTACACATGATCAAGTGAAAAGTAATTTCAAATGATTTAATGATAATAAAAGGTACAATTTTAATGTTTATGAAAGATTACCGTAAACCCCTTGGCCAGACCAAAGCTGGTGGGAAAAATGGATACCTACAAAAATTATCAATATAATAAGATAATGAGATTCATTGGGGAACTGGTATTCCAGATAATGACTAACATTGTAGATCTCCCAAAAAGTGCAGAACAGCACTGAAATGACTTCAGAACAATGATGAGAAACCATCAAATTTAGTACAACATTCTAGGATTCTTTTTTCAAGACAAACCAGGACCTTTAAATGCAAAAAGAATTCACTGGAGGAAAGGAAATATAAAGAGTAAGGTGAAAGCAGTGTGGATGTTTACTGGTGAGACAGGAGAATTTCTCCTATCAGCAAGTATTGACTTATCAAGAAGAAATTTGAATGTCCTTTTAGGAGATTTAAAAGTGAAGCGCCATCTACTGACTCTGGAGAGCACCAATGGGATGCCTAGAACCTTTTTGTGAACCTTTGGGTTCATCCAGGAAGTAGTTGCTTGACTCTTTGAGAGGGAGAACGTGTGGTGATTCAAAACAGTTCCTTTTAATATCACCACTGAATATCATTAATTGGCACTGTCCCCCTTTCTAAATTTGCATCTGTGAATGCCAACCAATAACATTTAACCCTGATTGTGGAATGCACAAACCAAGTTTTCCTAATTGATGAAAAACTATGTGATGAATAGACCACCCACTGCGGGTTGTCTAAAGGTAACTGTCGAAAATCAAGTGTAACCATAGACTGAAGAGAGAGCTAGAGAAAGAAGGTCAGAGAGGCCAAGCTAACATAGACTCATACCTAGCAAAGAGAGGCTGCACCACGGCAGCCCAGAGATAACATGGGTTAAAGTATTACCCAAGAATCTCTGCTTTTTGGGCCACTACCATCAGTGAAGAGCTTGGTAAATCTAGTTTACTTGGTTTGTCCGTTTGTTCATGTTTTTGCACATCACTTAATTTGTCTGTTTTGATAATTGTTTGTTTTTTTCAGGCAATCAAAAGTTGGATCCAATCATTAGACTGCGAAACATCACTCAGCCTCCACCTTCAGAGTAAAAAAAGTGATGAGCTCTCATTGTTCCAAGCTGTTTTTGCGGTCCTCGAGAACTTATAATCACAGCCTTCCTTATGATTTTTTAGCAAGTTCCAACCCTCACAGGAAATTAGTGCAGGGTTGAGTGAAGGTTACAATGGATTGTTGACCCAAACTTGAAATAAATATTTTCACCTTCCTGTTATGGTGTTGCAGTGAAAGAACCACTGGCTCATATCATGCATGAGAGCTACCTGTTTTTATAGCTGCTCATTTGGAATTGCGGGTGTAATTCTTACTCAGCCCTGTGTGGCATTGTGATGGACTCACATTCAAAAAATACCTCCTGACTCTTCTATTATTTCCAATTTTCCTCTCATGTGTGTCTCTTTGGGCACATAACGTTCTGTGGAATGAAGGTAGAGTAATACAGGTATGGTGTTGCTTGCTTTCATTCTGCGAGTTATTTTTGGTTAACATTTTTTTAGATATCCTAAACACATCTGAATCTGCTGTGATTTTTCCCTTACATTAATTTTAACTTAAAGTAAATTGTTAAAAATAACGTAAAAATGCCTTGGGCAAACTCTCTATTACGTGTTTTATAAAAATTTAAATATTTAAATTTTTCAAAATACATTGATAGCGCATAATCAGTGGCGCATTATACAGTAGGCAAATTTTTACTATTATTTTTAACTTACCATGCGCCACTGTAAAATACAGACTTATATTTCTTAGAAAGAAATAATGAGAATTTAAGTAAAAAAAAAAGCAAGATTAAAACGACTAAAATTAAAATATACAACTATTAAAACGAAAATAACTACAGAAATACAAAATTCAAAGCCACAACAAATAATTTGTGCGGTCTTACATGAAAATGAAATCTTACAAGCTACATTATCAATGAAATTAATATCAAATTCTAGAATATGAGACATAATAAATCAAACCGATATACAGCAGTAATTTTAAAGATTAAAAAAGAAAAAAGTAATGAACAAAGCCATGCAACAAAAATGATCAAGCAGTCATTTTATCGCAAATCATAATTCAGTCCACAGTAACTGAACTATTTCACATAAATTTTAGCGATTTTAAATAAGACAAGACATAATTTACATTAATCAATTTTAAATATCTGACACATACAATGTATATGTTTCAAATTTTTCAACGGACAACTTTCAATTCAATACAACCTCCGAATTCACTCGAAACTATACATAAATTATCAACTAACGGTTTTACATGACTAAAATACATATCTTAAATTTATTCATTAAGAAATATCACAAAACGAATACTTGAAAACAATACAACCAAATAGAAAATCTAAGAGCGAAAACAATAACCTAAATCTCGGTGAACTTCGAATTTTCTCCATTGGTTAATAGTCTTAATATTAGTTATGTCAGCGGAAAATACAGTGATCATCACATGCAGGCTCTAAGCCAATCATTTTAATCCTAAATCATGTGATTGAAAATTAATCTTCATTTTCTAACATATAATTCATTGCAGAACAAATCCACATCATTTATTCTTTCCATTATAACCTAAGGCTACATGATCTGAGTCATTGTCTGAAAAACAGGAAAATTCCTTACAGTATAATAAAAAGCAAGTGTATATATAGAATAAAGCAATACACTTATTTAATATAATTTTAAACTTATTTTACATTCTCAGATCTGTACATTTGATATCTAATTATCACATGATATTCAACTCATTTCTATCAAAAATATGGTCTATAAGAAATAAATTCTAACTAATGTTAAAACACATTAGATGGGACTTTAATATTTAATCAGCAGCAGACTGGCCATAAGGGTTTTCTGGCAATTATCAGAAAAGTGAACACAAAATCAGTCAGTAGGACTGGTCTTAGTGTTTCCAATTTAAGGATCCAGTACCCAATAATTTGCACAATTTTTTAAATACTGGGTTAATAGGATTAGATATCCAGATAGATTTTCGTTCCCAAAGTTTGCATATGTTAAAGTCTTACAATGATATATATATTTGGTTGTTATTTACATATAGGATAAAATTTTACTAAACCTACATACAAACATAAATGAAGTAAACACATTTTCATATCCACTTTAATCGAAGGCAAGGTGTAGAAATGGGAATATTGAGCCTATCTCAAAATGTTTAAAATATCATGTTAACGATATTTTTTTAAATAAACAATAAACTACAGAAATTTATTTACATATTTCTATTTTGTTATTTACAGCTATTTTTTACATAATTTTTAGGAATTTATTTGAATTTTTCAAACTATTTGGATTACCCAGATTGTTAGTTTGAAAAATTACTATTCGAATACCCAGGTAATTGTAATTCAGATAATTTGGAAACACTAACTGTGCTCTTCAAAATTATATACATAATTTTATAAAATAGGCCACTGATTAAAAAAAAGAATCTAATACTTGTTCCAGTCTGCCAGTGAACTTTTTGGTAATGTAGATTATTTAACAAAACAAATCTTTCATTTGATTGTGTCAATTTAAGAGTTCTCAAACTATTTAAAATTTAGGCAGACTTTTTAGAAAGGCAATTTGTCATAAACCACTCATCCCTAGTTTTCCTTTGTCTTTTATTTGAGAAGACAGTAATTAGTTAACCACGCATTATTCCTGTCTACCATAGTATCGAATACAAGTCTGGTGTTCCTAACAGTTTTATAAAATGGTGCCTTGTTCAACCATAACCCCTTTAGTATCTCTGTAGGAGCTTAGGGCTTAACCAATATGCATTTTAGTTTCTAGAGCTTCAGGAAGCATTTTGTTGACAATTAGCATTATCGCAATCACCAGTAACCTTTTCAAATTTCCAACAGGGATAAAAATTCCTTTGCTGTAACAAGAGACCTATAAATAAAAAAGAAGTTTTAGTGATAATTTCTTATTACGAAACAGAGAATTTGATACAATTCTTGACTGCTGTGTTGCACCAAAAATCAGTGTAGAAGGTTTAATTAGTTGTAGATATCTTGATTGGAGTTTTTCACGTTGTAAAACTACTGAAACATGCAAACTCGTGTGTCAAACAGCATGTTTCGTTGGTCTGTGTTTAGATGGATCTGCTGCATGCCACTAGGCGAAGAACGATACTTTCAAGTCAGCTTTCAAGTAAACAAATGACATAGTTTTTTAATAATCTTTCTTGGGTGTTACAGTAATAATTCTTGGGCCTAATGTTTCATATTTTAGTGTTTTATGTTAATATAAGCTACTTTAAATTGCATTCATAATCAGCACCACCTTAACCATTGCAGCTAGGGGCGCCCCAGCCGTCGCTATCTCGAAATTTAATAAAAAAAATAATGGAAAACAAAGCATTATAAATAGAATTTTAAAAATTGCTAACCTAACGAATAACAATAATACCAATATTTTAATGTGACAATAAAGTTGAGATTTTTTTTTTAATTATAAAAAAGGGTGCCTGATGTTGTTAGCTCAGCTTAAATGTGATAAGAAGGCCCTGTTCATAACATTCAAACAGAGTTTTATAACACATTAATTTTTTTACGGATTTTTATTAGGTTAAGATTTATTAAAAATACAACGACAAAAATTTTATTAATAATTTTATTTCTAAAACGAATGTAATGCGAAAATTAAATGAATTTTTTTTTCAAATTTTGAAAATAAAACTGAGGTGGTGTAGGGTGTACTTGTGGCGCCGTCTGATTACGGAATTGATAACTCACTGCATTTCTACATAGCCGCCTCTAGTAGGAGGTTATAATTTGTATAACATAAAATAAAATGAAAAAAAAAAACTTGAAAACTTAAAATCAAATTATTCCATTAGCTGATTATCATGCATTAAATTATATTCGAACATGGAACTATAAACGTTACTGATGATCAAAATTTCCGTTCAGGAGGCCCAGGTAATCGGCTTTTACAGTGTCATGGTCCTTTGATAGACTATGCCATAATGTGGGCAATTTTACTGTTATGACGGAACGAATTATTTCACTAATCAAATAAATGCGATTTGTCTAGATTACCTGTCAATCCATCTAAAGGTAAAATAAACGCAATTCTTATTTTAAAAAAATAGATTTTACTTTATTTAAAATTAAATATTTGTATACACATTGTACACTGCAAGAAGAAAATAAAGACAATTTTTAATTATATTAAACAATTAACTGTTTAATTTGAAAATTTATTATTTTACAACAAGTATAAAATGTTGTATAAAATTTCTCTTGTTTAGAAAAAAGAGTTGTTATTTTTTGTAGTTAATGTCAATCAAATTGCACCTAATAACACTTAACAATATTAAGGCACTTAATGATTTTATTTTCACAAGTTTATAGTTACGAAAAAATTCAACAGATGGCACTAAACTGCCCACTCACTGAGTTACAGTACATGTGTGCCATCTGTTGCCAATCTGCACATGTTTTAATTACTGTAAATAAAATGCTAGTTTTATTGGTAAACATACAACTGTGTACACATCCTTTTTTACTAATTCAGACATTAAATCATGCTTAAATTAAAAAACCCCAATACATTAAAAATCACTCAAGAAAACTACAAATCTTCTAAACACAAGTTTTAACACTAAAATCGAATTTATAAAGTAATACAACATGAAAGAATTAAAAACATCTCATTACACGAGTATTGAATATCTTTTGAAAACATACTAGAAGAAAGCCACTCGCTTTGATTAGACTTAATTTTCTCCTGACATTGTGTTAATATTGACCCTTGAAACGTATTATTGATTAGTTTACATAAAGAATTAGACTACCAAAGCACAACGACCGCTCCAATCATCAACTAAGCTCTTTGAAAAATTCAATTAAACACAAATTAAATTTACATCTCAACTCAAATCGAACAATAATCGATA
>JAQFZN010002431.1:0-11420 GCA_034687075.1 Geophilus carpophagus | reverse complement strand
ATTTTCAGCATGTTAAAGAAATTATCCTCGAGTCCAATCCACTTCTAGAAGCATTTGGAAATGCTAAAACAGTTCGTAATAATAATTCAAGTCGATTCGTAAGTTATTATTTTTTTTGTTGTTTTTTTTTTTAAATTATCCTAGTTTGAGTTTTGAAAAAGTGTCAAAATAAAGAAACCTGAAAATGAAAAAATTGTAAAATTAATGAGAGATCATTTCGACATTTCTGTATAAAAAGGGAACCATTAAGGGATGGAATAACAACCATATGAATCAATAAACTCAAGTGGTGTGTCATTTGAAAATTTTCAACCAGCTGAGACATAAAAAGTTTCATCAAAAAACCATTAAACATTCAAGAAATTGAAAATAAGAATATTATATTTTTTTAATTTATTTTATTTCATTTTTTTTAAAATAAATTTCAATTCTTCTAAAATTCTGTTTAAAACTTTATAATTTCTTAGATTAACTCAAATCCCTGCATAAAATAATATATTTTTGTAAATGTATCTAAAATAGATTCTATTTCATCTAATTTCATCTGATTCCATAGCAAATAGAATAATAATCCGTTATTAGCATTAAAAAAATCGATGCAGACTCAATTTCTTTTTTACCAATACCACTGATTTAAAAAAAATATCACTCCCTCCCCCTAACGACAAATTCTAACAACTGATGAGAGCTATTGAGCACAAAAGCGCAATGAAGTAGGTTGTGCAGTATGATGACACTGCTGAAATTTGTCAGGATGTCCAATTTTTATTGCTTTCCCTTCTTCCTTAACACCACTCCCAACTTATACGATTTCCAAGACGAATGAAAAGCTTTAGAAATGTTATTGTCCTCAAGATTAAATTCAAGAAAAAGTATCAGGTTCAAATTGAAAGTGAGAGTTAATATTTTGTAAAAACTTAAAGAAAATTTAATTAACCGTAATTAAAATTTAATTGTATTATAAAAGAAAATGAAAAATTAGTTGTTGTTTTTGCTAATTTAAAATTTGACACTGTTTGTTTGAAATTTCACCTGATTTAAGAAATTGGCTCAAGTCCAAATTCCACTCCCATATTCCTATATTCAATTTATAATGCCACATTTCACCTCTGTTTACATAATTTTTCAATAAATTTTTTATCAGGTTGAAACATTTAAAAACCTAACAAAATTTCCGAGTAAAAAGCTTTAAAAAGAAACCATATACACTCGTTCCGGAAAAGTTGGCCGTAAAGTGAAAAGCCGTATAACAAATCAATTATTTTGACACAATGCAGCATTTTTGGTCGCATAACGAAACATTGTAGGCCGTAAATCGAAAAAGTGCCATAATTAACAAAGGCCGTTCTCGCAAAATGCCGTATCAAAAGCGGCCGTATAGCGAAGTATGGGTGTATTTATCAATTCAACTCATACTTCAGTTTTCTCAATCTAAAATATTCATAGAATATGATATTAAATTCCACCCATAAATTTCATTCAAAAATCATTTGTTCAATGACATGTCATGTCATGAGAAAAAGTTATGACTATTTTTGAGAAGTTTGCCAAACTTTCTAAACTCAAAAACCCGTACATAATCCATTTTTATCACCTAATCCGTTTTACCTTCGTTTGCATTTCATGGTTCGCAGGGCAAATATGTCGAGATTCAGTTCACTCGTGGAGGAGAACCAGATGGAGGACAAATCTCCAACTTCCTTCTGGAAAAAGTTTGATCAATTTTCACTTCAATTTCATTTTATTTTAATTAGAACCTTTTCTTAAATAAAACTTACCAATGTCTTGTGATTTCAGTCGAGAGTCGTAAGCCAGAACACGCAAGAAAGAAATTTCCACATTTTTTACCAATTGTGTGCCGGTGCCACTCGGGAAATGAAACGTAAGAAATTTCTTTTTAATAAAATTAAATCTGCAAATGGAAAAACCAAACTCAAATCTAATCAGATTATTAAGTTCCCACAAGTGAAATTTAAAGCTAAAACCTAATACATATATATATATAAATATATAATAAAAAGAATTAATACATATTTCTCACAATCTACGAAATGGATCAAAATCTTTTAGGATTTAAGTTAAAACAAGACAGAAAAACAACAATTTGTTACATTTAAACACTGCATGTGGGAATCCAGTTCAGTATTCTATTACCTTGTAAATCAGAGTGTCAAATAATCAATAAATTGTCTCTGTACTAAGATTAAGTTGTAATAAACTAGGTTCAAAATTTATCCCTAACTGACATTCGCTTTAAAATCTACTCTCGACAAGATTAACTTGTTCACAAAACTGGAAAACCAAATAATTTGCTTTTAACATAGAAAGAAAAAAGTTGATTAAATGAATTTTTTGTTAGTAAAACGATGCCAAAACATGGCTTGAGGATGGTTTAAATTAAAATATACAGGTCATTTGTGTCAAGAATGGGAATATTAAACTAAAAAAATGTGAATTTAATGCTCCCATGTTTGAAACTTTATTACAGAAGAACTAGGCATTACTGAACCAAATTATTATTCATACCTCAACCAGACTGGAATATTCAAAGTAGATGGCACAAATGACGCGCATGATTTTCAAGAAACCTTGGTAAATAAATAAAAACAGATAGATATGCAAAGAATAACATATTAATATTAACAATATACATTATTTATAACACGCAGAAAGCTATGACAGTAATGGGATTAAGTGAAGTTGACCAAATGAATATTTTACAAGTCGTAGGTGGTATTTTGCATTTTGGAAACATCAATTTTATTGAAAAAGGAAATTATGCTCATGTGGAAGATGATCAATGTGAGTATTTAAACTCAAATCAATTTTTTTCCTCCACATTTACATAATGTCAATATTGTGTTTTAGTCCTCGCATATCCTGCCTACTTATTCGAAATTGATCAAGACGTGATGAAAACTAAACTTACCAGTCGAATTATGGACAGCAAGTGGGGTGGAAAATCAGAAATGATTACTGTTACGCTTAACGTAGAACAAGCACTCTACGCACGAGATGCTTGGGCCAAATCCTTATACGCAAGAATGTTCGATTTTCTTGTTAAAGTAAAAAATTATAAATTTAGAGATAGCTAACAACCTTATGTACTTATTAAATTATTAATGTTTGAATTTAGTCAGTGAACAAAGCCATGCAAAACCAAACAGACAGACAAACCATTGGGATTTTGGATATATATGGATTTGAAATATTTGAAAGAAATGGATTTGAACAGTTTTGTATCAACTACGTGAATGAAAAGTTGCAACAAATATTCATAGAACTCACCTTAAAAGCAGAACAGGTAAGGTTATTTTATGAATTTCAAAATACAATCAATAAATGGATTAATACTATCTTTGAATACCGTCAAACTAATGAAATAATTCGATTACCTTGTTTGCAAATCATTTGCGGTCACTTTAAAATATTCAATTTTATCATCAAATTTTCATTATACAATGCAATGTCAACACTTGACAAAGCACCAACATAAAAATCGCTTTTCACACTGTGAAAAGCGTGAATTGTCTAATAACAAACTTTGTCGCATGAGTAAGCACATGAGCTTTAATTTAATTAATTTTGCTTCAACAAGTTTGAATTTTTGGGAAAAAACAAAATAAAAACTCTTCATTAATTTTCTTTAGTAGTTTCTGAATTACAAAAATAAGTTGCCTCTGGTTAGATATTTATGTTTACCTACATAAGTATGTACTACAGTGACCTTTTTCAACAAAGATCTATATATATAATATTAATTTTGCTTTCTAGGAAGAGTATGTGCAAGAAGGCATTAAGTGGACATCGATCGACTACTTCAACAACAAAGTTGTGTGTGAGCTAATAGAAAATAAAATCCCACCAGGAATTATGTCGGTTTTAGACGATATTTGTGCTACAATGCATGCAGTGAATGAAGGTGCTGATGAAACATTGCAAATGGTAAGAAGTAAACTAATTTAATAAGTGAGTTTAATAAAATCGCTTTAGAATTGATGACAAACTAAAAGTAAATTTTACTCGTGTCAATTTCAACTGATTTATGTCAAAATTATGCTCTTTAAAAGCAAATTTCATTTTATTTAGCATTAATTTCTTTATAATAAAGATATATGTGCCAATAAATCTATCTAGCAACTGAAATCAATGAGAAACTAAAAAAAAGGCAATAGCCAATGCTTTTGAACAAGTTTCTGGTGACTTTCTTCATCTTTAAGTTATTTCTTTGGGTTATGTTTAAGAAAAAGTCTTCAGACGTTGATAATAATCAACTAGTTGAAGAAAAACTTGATATTCTTGGCTTATCTTCAATATTCCAAGAACAAGTTCAAGATAATACAAGTCTAGTTACATTTGTAGAAATAGTGACAATGATTTCTTGCAACTGTCTGTATGAAGTATCACATACATTTCTCAGACTGTCTCTTTGTTGCACTGAAAAAGCAATCATGTAAAAATTTCATGATACTGGAGAAAGAAATTGCTACAACTCCACTATTCCAGCCTAGACAACATTTCTAAGACTTTTCTACTACTCCTTCACTCCTAGGTTCGTTGGCCTTAGTCAGGTTGAATGGATTTTGTCCTTGCTGTCTTTCTAACTCTATCTAGAGCTAGAAAGAAAATGGGTTCAAGGCTTCATCCAAATCCAAGAATGCATCAATTTTTTTTCTTTTATCAAAAGAGAAAATTTCAAAAGCATTTGCAAATATGAACAAATAAATGCAAACTGTCAATTCCATGCATAGCACACTTAGTCATTATGATTTTTAGGAGTGTTAAAGAAGGAATTTGCCTTTAGGTGTATTTATTTAAGAAATTGCATTAAAATAAAGGAGGTTATGATAATTATAAACTCCTTAAGCCAATCCTGAATTGTCAAACTCAATTTTCACTCATAGCCCTAAACAAAATTGAAAACTCTATTTACATATTCTAAAATGTTCACTGTTCAGGTTCAGTGTAGTTAGTTGGGTGCATTTTCCAGGGTTGTGATTCAATATTTGCATATTTGCAATTTTCTTGATTTTATCAAAGTGTAAACAATATTGTTGAATAATTAGTAAATTAGTCGCTTCCTTAATTCAAGCAGCTATGTTGCATAATGAAGTTTTGATGTGGGTAAACGAATCAATAGATCAAATAAAACTTTCTAAAACATCCAAAAGGTGTTTTCAATTCTTTTTTTATTCAACTGTGGCAATTAATTAGTTAAGTAATTAATTCTTTCATTAATTAACAATTTAATGTATACAGAAACTGAATGGAGCTGTTGGTAGTCATCAACATTACCAAACAACTAAAGAGGGTTTCATCATCCATCATTATGCGGGAAAAGTAAATTACACCAACTTTTTAATTGAATCAAAAAGTTATTAAAAACAAACAATTGCATTATTTATTAGGTGACATACGACGTGAATGGTTTTTGTGAGAAAAATCGTGATGTGCTATTTAATGACATAATTCAACTGATGCAATCCAGTGAGAAGTTAGTTAATTGTCAATTACCTAGATCCTGCAAGTGAATTTATTTCAAATTCTAATCCATTTGCAGACCTTTTATTCGAAGTCTTTTCCCAGAGGATTTCAACAACGCAGGTAGAAGTCGTCCAACCACTGTTGGGAATAAAATTAAAGTAAGATGAAAAAGCAATTCGAATAAAGAAAGCACTTTAATACATTTCTAATTTGCAGACTCAAGCAAACATGCTGGTCGAAACGTTGATGAAATGTATTCCACATTATATACGTTGCATTAAACCGAATGAAACAAAAAAATCGCACGATTGGGAAGAAAATAGGGTTAAACATCAAGTCGAATATTTAGGATTGAGAGAAAATATTCGGGTTCGAAGAGCTGGTTATGCATATCGAAGGATATTTGATAAATTTTTACACAGGTAAACTAATTGTTTCTCATTTTCTCATTGAAAAAAGAATTTGTTATTTATTATCGACATTTTTGGTTCGATTTTAACATTTGTAATCACTTGTCAAACAGGAACTTGAATATCATATCTCAGCTGAAGAGATATGATAACTTAGATAACTTCCTGTTTCAATAAGTAGAATGTCGTTGCTATTGCAGATACGCTATTCTAACCAAAGAAACGTGGCCAAAATGGCATGGTGACATGATTCAAGGGATACGTCACATAATGAAAAGTGTCAATATGGATGATGATCAATATCAACTTGGAAAAAGCAAAGTTTTTATCAAAGCACCAGAATCGGTAAATACACATTTCCAATAGTGTTGTTAGACACAGTTTGATGTCTACTTTTATCTCCTTTTTTAAAGTCAGCAGTATAAAAAAAATAAAAAATCTTTTTTAAAAATAAAAATAAAAACTTTCTTTTATTTATATTCAAGCTTTTTCTACTGGAAGAAATGCGAGAAAGAAAATACGACAGTTACGCTCGAATAATTCAAAAAACATTTCGAAAGTTTTTTGCTAAGAAACAGTACATTCAGTTGAGAGAACAAGGTGAGTTTTTTGCTAAAAATAGAAAAATAAAAAATTAATTCAATTTAAGAAACGTTTTTATTATTATCCTTTTTTTAAATATATAAAAATTCTTTTTAATTTTTCCAGCTGCTGATTTATTGACAGGGAAAAAAGAAAGGCGTCGTTTTAGTCTAAATCGAAATTTTTTTGGTGATTACATTGGACTTGAAGAAAAGCCAGCATTGAGGGCATTGGTTGGCAAAAGAGAGAAAATAGAATTCGCTCAAACTGTCAATAAGTACGACAGAAGATTTAAGGTGAGCTTCTTATATAAATAAAGTCAAATTTTCTCTTCAATTCAATTGTGTTAAGTGAGTCTGATAGAAACTCACTGGACAAATGCATTTTCAATTGCAACTTTCCTCCAGTTTTCTCTATCTTTTCTTTTCATCAAATTTCATTCCTAAAATATCAATCATCTCTCAATTTTACACTTTCATATTTACAGTGGTTCATGTTACATTTAGCGCAGTAGTGCACTTGGAGGGCCTCCAGTGCAATCTATTTTTTAGGCCACCTCCTTCTTTAAGCCAACTATATAAATCAATTCAAAAAATTAATGGAAAAAATGTTATTTTAAAATATAAAACTCAATTAATTTTTTTAACAAATGAAAACAAAATTACATCTTTTATTTTCAATTTATTACAAATTGTTCCAATTTTATTCAACAATTTCGCAATGGACACCCAGTTAAAAACAATCAATAAATTCTCAAACAGAGTGATTCAGTTTGCTTCTCTTCTGTACCATAATGCACCACTAAAACCTTCATAATTTATAAAAGTCACTGATTAGTGTGGCTTTATTTACAAGACTCAGAACAAACACCTTTAAAATATTAGTAACATTAATCACATCACTTACACTTAAAACTCACAACGTTTAATCATAAATAACCCTTTTGTATAATCTTTCATTCTTTATTGCAGGTAGCTAAACGAGATCTCATTTTAACACCTAAATTTGTCTATCTAATTGGCCGAGAAAGGGTAAAGAAGGGACCGGAAAAAGGACAAATTAGAGCAGTGGTTAAAAGGAAATTAGATCTAGAAAATTTATCACAAATCAGTTTGAGGTATTTGATATTGTTTTATTATTTATTTATTTAATTATTTAATTTGATTTTTTATTTAATTCTTTTTTTAATACTCAACAGCGCAATGCAAGACGACTTTTTGGTCATACATGTTAAAAATGAGTACGATACAGTGCTTGAATGTATGTTTAAAACGGAATTCCTCGGTACACTCAATAGGAAATATAGAGAAAGATTCCATAAAGCAATTTCTCTCAATTTCAGTAACCTGTTAGTATTAATGTTCATTATAAAACAGAAAAATGGAGAATAAGAGTGAATTTTCTCAATAAGAAAACTCATTACGAGTTGAATTTATTTAACGAGAAATAAATTTGAAATTCGAGTTTGAAAACCATTGCAAAATCGTTCAAGAAAATTCATTTTCTATTTTCTAATTATACATTATTAAATATAATCATTTTATATTAATTAAATATATATTTAATTTTTCAGAATTGAATTTAAAGTGAAAAAAGAAGGATGGGGAGGTGGAGCCACTAAACAAATCAAATTTGTTAAAGGTCAAGGCGATTTATCCATTCTAAAACCAACAAGCAAAATATTGACTGTTTCAATTGGCTCGCCTAAAGATTCAAGTATGTTAATTTGCGATATTTACCCATTAAAAAAATATGTACTATATATTTTCCAATATTCAGGACCTGATTTAAGGCAAATTCCATCAGCACAAAAAACTTCGTATAGAATTCCATCCAACAACAACAACCCAGTCAAAAGAATTGCACCCCCACCACCAACTTGTGCTGCTCCTGCCAGACCATTAGGACCTGGAAGGGTCCGCCAACCACCACCGCCTCCTATTGGTGACCCACCACCATCACAACCAGTCATGAGGTTACCATTTTCATATCAACAACACGGTAAAACAAATAACACAAATAAATAAAATAAATAAAATAAATTTCTATAATTTATCGTGTTATTGATTTTATTGCGTCAAGCATCTGTGAAAAGTGAAGCAAATGTGCCAGCCAATATTAGTAATAACCCCAAAAAATTTGTCCGTCCTGGTGGAGCCCTAGTGCTACCTATGGGAAATCAAATCAAACAGAAAGGGACATGTAAAAATATAAATGATGCTGATTTTATGAAGACTCCAGATGCAGGAGTATCAGGGTATTTAAATGATTTATGGCTTCAAATAAAGTAGTTTACAGTTCCCAACTGAATAAAGTGAGACCATTTTCATCTCTCTCTAAAGGTTAAAGCGAAGAAGCTCGCAAGAAATACGTCCACTTCCTGGTGGGGGTCGACCAAAACCACCGTCTCGTCCTAGGCCTGCTCTACCGAAATGCAAAACACTTTATGCGTATGATGCTCAGGATACTGATGAATTGAATTTCCAGGAAAACCAAATTATAGAAATAATAAAAGAAGGTAAATAAATTATATTTCTTGATTTAGAATTTTTAGAATAGAAATTTTCTAATTATTGATTATTTTTTAAAGTGGGAAGGGAAAAAGTACTTGAGTTTTAATTTGTAATAAATTTTTATATCCGGATTAAAAAATGGTTATTAAAGTATTATAAACACTGCGAGTAGCTGAATTCAAGTTCGCAAAAAATTGATCCATCGTTCGATAAAACCACAAGTATAATTTAAGTTGCAACTTCGAATATTTCCCATGTTTCATGCTTAAAATCATTTAGTTAGTGAAATAATATAATTGTATTTGAAATTACTATAATTACGATAATTTTAAAACACTTAGAAATAAAATAAATAAATATTTTGAACTTACTTGAAAAAAATATCAAAACGTCATCTTTACGCATAATCTTCAACGCACGATCAATTTCTTCACTTCAATGCAGTTTCGTTATTTGTAAATGACAAGATAATACATAACTAGAAAAAAATAATTTATTAATTATTCAGGAAATTTAAATTTTTATATGTAAACTCATTAGCTTATGTTTCAATTGACTTCTTTTTTTCTTCAGATCCTGCTGGGTGGTGGCTAGGCAAACTAAATGGAAGAGAAGGTTTATTTCCATCAAATTACGTAGAAAAAATATGAAAAATAAAAAATATGTTAAAATTAAAACATTAATAATAATAATTGTTTTTATATTTTCATATATTTAAGTTTGTGAAATATTTATTTTGTAGTAATAATAATATTAATAACAATAAATTTGTCAAATGTAAATAATCACCGAAAATTTAAAGATATATAATTTTGTATGTGATATCTTATTTGAATTAAATATAATTTTTTCAAACGTAAATAAATTTCTTCTTTTTTAAATCACGTGCAACTCGAGCTGATACATCGAGTCAAAACAATAAAATGT
Source organism: Geophilus carpophagus (assembly GCA_034687075.1). NCBI lineage: Eukaryota > Metazoa > Arthropoda > Chilopoda > Geophilomorpha > Geophilidae > Geophilus > Geophilus carpophagus. Next base: position 1,504 of record JAQFZN010002431.1, on the reverse strand, counting down.
GAGTACAACACAAATGATTCAACGAACATACGAGACCTGTCTTAGAACATTTTGATTTTCGCAAAAAAATTCTTGTCAGTAGTGAAAGCAAACAAAAATGAGTGTAGCGGAAGAATCAGAAAATTTTGTTACAATCACTCGATTTGTGACCGAGCAAATACTTAGAACACCACATGCAACCGGTGAATTGGCTCGCTTAGTCACCGCTCTTGTAACGTGTGTAAAAGCTGTTACTAGATCTATTTCAACGGTCGGAATAGTCCACGCGTAAGTTGAAGTTGAATTATTCTTAGTAATCAAGGTTCAAGTTTTACAACAGAAATTACCGCCATTATGAAACATCACAAACTTAGAATATTGTATGACGCAATTTATTGTCTGACTTGTAAAAGATTCACGATAGAATCTGACGTAATACTCAACCCCATCAACGGGTTAATTCTAACTAAACAGCTAAAGATGGCAGCACAAAACATTCCCCGCTCTTTGTTTAAACATTAAACCTTTTACCCTAATTTAAATTAAAATAAAAATATAATTTATTATAGATTTAGTAATTCTACATTTCTATTTACAATTCAGAGTAGAAAATGCTGACGAAATCAAAGAAGAAACTATGAGTTTGAATGAATTGGCCAATAACATTTTCGTTAACATCCTTCGGGCATCCTATGCAACATGTGTAATGGTGTCTGCTGAAAGGGATGGTCTCATTGAAATGAGTCTACACGATCAAGGAAAATATGTAGTATGCTTCGATCCTCTTAATGGAGCTGACGATACCGTTCTTCATGGTCCAATGGGCTCTTGTTTTTGTATCTACAGACGAGTAAGGGCATTGTGATGCAATAAAGCTTAAACTACAGGTGGCCCTCGACTTTCGCACATAATTGGTTCCTGAAAATGTGTGCGAATGTTGAATGTTCGAAAGTAGAGGGATTTAAAAAAACATCCAAAATTGCATTTTAAGATCACTTTTGATGAATCCTAAAATTCTTTTGTTCATTTTCACACTTGATCTTATATACATTTGATGTTTGGCCCATGTGCAAAATAGCGAATTGTGAGAAAGTCGAGTGTGCGAAAGTCGAGGGCCGCCTGTATACTTAAATTTCTGATTTACAGAAACCAGATCCTGAACCAACCTCGTGCGTTGTCGGTGAGCCAACTAAACAACTATGGCCATCTTTAAAAGATGTTTTGCAGACTGGTCGCCATATTGTATGTGGTGGTTATGCTCTGTACGGATGTGCAACTGTTATGGTTTTGTCAGTTGGTCATGGCGTTAATGAGTTTATGTTGGATCCAGTAAGTAAGTAATTTGAAGTTTATCTTAGAAAACAATAAAATGTTTTGTTTTTTAATTTCAGACAATTGGTGAATTTATACTTATTCAAGAGGATATACGAATGGAACCAAGAGGTCATTGCTTCAGTGTTAATGAAGGCCATGCATCACTTTGGAGCAAAGCTGTGACGCAATATATACACGAGAAAAAATTCCC